>JAUMHI010000051.1:2208631-2243291 GCA_032359435.1 Enteromius unitaeniatus
GCATTTAGGGGTGTGGTCCTGGTCGAGACAATCTCCTGAACTCCAAACTGAATGTCAGAATGGGAAAGAAAGGTGATTTAAGCAATTTGGAGCGCGGCGTAGTTGTTGGTGCCAGACGGGCCGGTCTGAGTATGTCACAATCTGCTCAGTTACTGGGATTTTCATGCACAACCATTTCTAGGGTTTACAGAGAATGGTATGAAAAGGGAAAAACATCCAGTATGTGGCAGTCCTATGGGCCAAAATGCCTTGTTGATGCTAGACGTACTAAATTGAGGGTCAGTTTGAATGTTCAGTTAGTTATTTGTATAATCATCTATTTATTGTATGATTAATGGTCAGGCAGTTGTTTGGTGACCTATAGTTAAAACCCCGATCGCAGTAGAGACCCTCCTCCAACTTAGACATAACTTTATTGATCTGAAAAGACACTTTGGTGGTTGTCACCAGGAATTAACTAACACCTAAGATACAAAGATTTTTTTATACTAGAGGTCAGAGGAGAATGGGCCGACTGATTCAAGCTGATAGAAGTGCAACTTTGACTGAAATTCAGAAGGCGAAAGGGGGTCAAACTTAGTATGGTGTTCCTAATAATGCTTTAGGTGAGTCTGTGTGTGTATATTTTTTCCCCATTTTTTTAAGTGGTGATTAAAAAAAGAGAACTATGTCAGAAGAGCACTTCGCAGCACTTCAACCTTTGCACAGAAATATCATCACTCCTTGGTTGTATTGATGGAAGGGGATGGGAGTTTTCCACAGCTTGTGGCACGATGACATACTGGATAAGATCTAGTACGTATTGGATATTTGATGCGCAGAGTGAGGTTGTCCTTCAAGCTGGCATGTTTAATGTAAAAATAAACATTCTGAAATATGTAGGTGTGTTTCATAGGCTTACACAAATTAAACGTCATTTTAGTGCAGTTTATTCAAACTTTATTTAAGCAGTGATGGTTTTGCATTAACAAATTTAGTAAACGGTGTGTTAAAATAGCCTATAATAACACAAAGTTGACAATTGATATATTTTATGTGCCATGCAAGTGAAATCCCTGGAGATAAACCTGATAGCTTGACACCAATAATTCGGATAGGAGGGCACTCTCTCTTGGCCTGGGTTATCTGGAATGCTACAAAGCAGGGGCCCTTGTGATAAGGTGCAGCCCAGGGGCCGACGCAAACGTTATTACATACAGGAACTTTGTTAACAAAAAACACACGCAGACCAATGAGAATAAAGTGTGTCGTCATCAAGGCTTTCGCAGCCGATTTGGAACAACTGCAGCGCCTGACCTGTGCGACTGCTCTCGTTTTGCTCTCACGGTACTTTGATGGCACATGTGATCAAAGTCGGACAAATGATCTTACCAGAATGCATTGTTTTATAAGGCGGCAGCCGCATGCAGTCGAACACACCTGTTGACTGAATGATTCATCAGCGAACGAGTCAGTGATTCAGTCGCAGTCGGACGATTATGAAAGGATTGCAGCCTCTTCCTCAAATGTAGACTTAATTTTGTTTAGCTATAAACAATATTAAAATACAAATGTTTTAAGGATCATACATATTGAGTACGTCATTTTTGCCAACTATACTCATATTGCACGAGGGTGGAGGACGGGACTGTGGAATTGTTTATTTGGCGTCACTACACCCGCATGGCACTGATTTAAATGTCGTCAAACTGTTACTCCGGCGCTATCTTCATCTGGCCCTTATTTGTCCCGTAAGTTCACTCCTCCTTAGCCATGTGTTACCTGACAGGAGTTTAGTTTCACTGAGTGTTGTGGGGAATGGGTGGGTCTCTTTTCAGCTTGGGATCATTGCATTATTCAGTCAGTCTCAATGCATTCATTTGTTCTAAAGGCATCTCTGCCACCATCTTTTCCTCATTTGTACGCAGGTAAACCCACACAGTTTTGCATTCCAGTCGTAGTTTTGAATGCATGTTTGTCAGTGTCCTCTTGGAAAATGGTGAGTAGATTTAAACGCGTACTTTCTGTAGTTCCTTTGCCTTAGGGAGACATTTATCTGGGGATTTTAAGGGTGCATCTAAAGCTGTCAAATTCACAGGCTGTCTGAACGCTTTTGTTGCCTGTTCTGTTGGGGCTTGTGTATTTCAGATGTCTTGTTTGTTTGTTTTTGTTTTTACACAGCAGTCAACATTAACTTTGTTTGGTAACTGGCTTAAAACGAGCTGAACAGTTGCCTGATGTTCATTTAGTTTTAACTATTTAGTTTTCATATTTTGGTTGTTTTTCTAAAGAATTTGTTCACATTTAATTTAATCACAGAGATTTCTTTCCTTGAAACCATGTGCCCTTTGATAAACTGTGTTGTCCATTGAAAACATAGGCTGTATTTAGAGTCCATAACATGCAACTGTGAATGTGGCATACATGTGACACAAGTGACATATTTTTATGCTTTTTTTAATCTGTAATTGTGTAAACTAGAGATATACTGTATGCACATACTTTGACTGTCAAAAAGATGTTTTAAAAGAATTGTTTTTAAAGTAAATATTTAACATTTAAATATAAAAATAAGTATGTAAATTAGATATTTAATTTAAATTAATTGTAAAATATGTATGTATTGTATTTTGTATATAATATTTTATCATGTTTATTTAAATATGTTAATTGTTGATTGAATAATGATTTTATTTCAATTATTTTACAAAACAGAAATATACTAATAAATTAAATGTTATTTAAAACTGTAACAGTAATTTACAATATTTCTATTTTTATACTGTTTTTGCAGATATCTTTGAAAATATATATTTTTTTTCATCTAATGCAAGTGATTGTAAATCATTAATGTCTATTAATTCAGCATTTGCATTACCTCTAAATTGAGGAGAGTTGTCACTGCACCTCTTCCTGTGATTGCACAGAGTCATATTTTTACAGGCTTTCTTCTTTGCTTTTGTCTAATTACATTGATTTACATGAAAAACAGCTATGCTTAATTTCCTAGAGCCCAGCTTGTGTAAAGGTGGCACATCTTACCCCACTCTCCACCACCTTGTTGTCTGTGCCTGATGTGCTCAGAGTCTGTTCTTTGCGTGTGTTTTCTTGTTGAACTCCAGAACTTCAGCATGTCTGTTCCTGCCAGCGATGGTGGTGGTGTGTCTCATCATCTGACTGCATGTGCCGATTTAATATGCAAATATGGAAGATGTGTGCTGATGGACGGGAAGCCCACCTGTGAGTGTCAGCTGGGCTACATTGGAGACAACTGTGATGAAACGGTCAATGATGCTCTGTCTGTACCGCTCACCCTCGGCATCATGGCTTTCATCATTGGCTTTATCATCCTGTTCTTTGGGATGGCTTTTTTCCGGCAAAGACAAAAGGCGAGGAACAGGTGAGACTGACACCTTTTTTTTTTTTTTGTAATAATTTAATTCAGGATTACATTAAAGATGCAGTTCATGTATACAGTGGAATGAATACACTTGCTGTTTTTAATTTGGTCAGTGTAAACAAATGAAGAAAGGCATAAAAACTAAAAGTATAGTGATGAAGAGTATATCATCTAGATAGATATCAGATAGATCCTCATGACACTTATTTTAACTTAAAGTCGAGGTTAATTCGGGTTTAAAGTGTCATGTGGTCCTCCTCAAAGGGCTTATATTTTTAAATGAATAATTGTAATGATTACTTTTTACATTTTAACTTAATAATTAAGGAAACAGTTCACAAAAAATGTATTCATCCTTAGGCCATCTGAGATGTATGGGTTTGTTTCTTCATCAGATTTGCGGAAATAGCATTCCATGACTTGCTATAAACAATGAATGCCCTGCAGTGAACAGGTGCCGTCAGAATCAGCTTCCAAGCAGCTGATAAAAACATCACAATCATCCACATTTGATCCACAGCACTCCAGTCCATCAGTTGACATCAGTTGTGAAGTGAAAAACTGTGAGCTTTTTTTTTTTTTTGACGGCACCCATTCACTGCAGAGTCATGGAATGCTACATTTCTTGAAATCTGTTCCCATGAATAAACAAACTCATCTACATCTTGGTTGGAAATTTTCGCTTTTGGATGAACTACTCTCACTCAATACATTTAAAATGTAAAAAATACAGATTTACAGTTTTTAACATTTAAAGTATAATCACAGTAAGAGTTTGCCAAGTTTATTAAAAACTATTTTTTACTGCACAAACTTTTATGCCATTGCATGTCAGACGTTTGCATTTTAACGTGTCACATGAAAAAGCCTGTAAACCGAATGTGTTATTTTGTTAACAGAAAAAAGGCAGTTGAAGAAGCCCTGTTGAGAAATGGAGCACATCTTTAGCATGTTTTCATGCAGAGTGCCATTAAATAGGTTTGTTGTTCTTCATCACAATGACTCAAAGAACTCTCTTATGAGCACAATATACTGTAGTAACTCACATATTTCTCTCTCTCTCTCTTTGTTTCCCTCTTCAAACAGTACCATCAACACGAGAAGCACTTCCACCCTGTTTAATAAATAAACCTTCCACCATGACACTTAACTCACACTTAACAGATATATTCACATGATGTTACACTGCTGTACATATGTGGCTATTGAAGTAGGACTGAATGCACTTGACTTTAACTGAAAACTATTGCGTATGAAATATGTGAAGTCCGCAGCACATTTGAATGATTCTAGGGATGGCATACCTGCAAAGAAGATGCATGTAAATCACGTTAAACAAGCGTGGACTGGTTCCTCAAATATGCCAGGTATTACAGTGCTGCTTTTCTGCGGTTATATTTAGCTCAGTCCGGACTGGTGAGTTTGAATAACTGAAAGTTAAATAGTTTCTTGGACTGATAAGCCACAGACAAGTATCGTTTTCAAACATTTATGGAAAACAGACTTGCTGGTTTTTTTATGGGTTTGGGTTGTGTTTACTTTTACTTTTGTACTCTGAATTCAACTTTTATGCCTCATGCGACTGTTAACATGACTGATATTTTTTAATAAAGATATTAGATTTTAATTTATTTTTGTCTGTTTTTGTTTCTCAGTTACATTTCAGACTTATTATTCAGTGCACATCAACAATATTTGCTATATTTTGGTTATATGTTTCCACTTCTCATCTGACATTGCCTAATTAAGGCAGTTTTGTCCATGTTGATTAATTTCGCCTCCCTCTTTGAGGTTCTGTAAGTATCAAAGCAATTAAATGTTGGTTTTGTTGCACATAATTTCTTAAAGTTTTCTGATAAAACCTATCTTTAATATGTCTTTAATAATTTACTTCTTGTGTCGACTTCCTGATTCTCAGAGAATAACAACAGCCAAAATAGGAAGTTGTAACATTGCTATATACTTTTGTTTAAATGTACTTATTTTATATGATCAATATGTATATAATTAAATATTTTCAATAATTAACATCAAGTTGATGTTGAAATATTCCATTAGAATTACAAAGGTAGGTGCATTTTTGTACAGTATATATATACACACCGTGTGTGTTTGTGTTTATTAGGGGTGGTCTTAGATTAATTTTTTAAATCTAGATTAATCTAGATTCATTTGACTTCTGCCAAAGGCATTCAGAATATGTGTGCTACCTAAATAATGACTAAAAGTAAAGCCCTATTCAGACAGAATTAGTTTAACAGGGGGTCTTTAGAGAATGTTTTGGTTCACAGATGTACTTGGTGATTTTAATCCCATCCGAATCTGCCATGTCTGTGTTTTTCTCTCACAACCTCTGTGATACTTCTAGAGTCCCAATGGATGACTGTGATATTATTTTTCACAACGCGTTATGTATGTATATTTATATACGTGGTTGTGTGTGTATACACGTATATATGTCATTCTTTTGTTAAGTGTTTCCTTGTATTCATTTATTCAGGTCTGATTAAGGACTGTTTTTGTTTTGTTTTTATAAAACAGTTAGTTAGTTGTCAATGCACATGTACAACATTCTTTGCTTTTAATAAATAGTACTTTAATAAAAAAAAATAAAAATAAAACGCACACACAAAATAAAGAACCAGTACAGATAATGAATTGCTGTTTGGAAACCATAAACCATGACCCCAATGGGAAATTACAGTAAACTAAAATCATTATAATCTTATTTACCCCATCTTCCTTTATCTGGATGGTGTACGACCATTTAACCTCATATGAATATGTTTTTATAGTTAATAATTAACTTTATTCATTTATTGTTGTAATACATTTTCTCTATTGTTGTGTAACAGGCGCATTTGTTTTGTACTTCCAGACTGAAGATATGCTCACTACAAGAAGCTGTTGATCATTTATTACACCATGGCAGAAAGTATAGGTGATATTAATATATAAATGTAAAAGCAAATTAAAACAAAAACTAGGTATTTTCCACAGCAGACTTGATTTTTTGGTGCAGTATACGTTGTGTCTATCACTTCATTGTTCATATGACTCATGAATAAGCTGACAATTCAAACATGCTTTTGAGCGTGCAGTGGAGATAAAACTGAAACAACCGGTATTACTAGTTACACAACATTGCAGACCTCTTTTGACTAACTTTAGGTTGTTTTTCCACAGCAAAAGAAAATATTGCACCATTCATTGTTCTAATAAGCTCGTTTTTATCTTGCATTATAGTGATATACATTATCATTAGCTTATATCTTCCATTAAGAGTTAATTTTAACTGCATCTTTTGACTGGAAGTCACAGTCTTTCTATTTACAACTCTAAAAATCTTCATTTTGCTTAGCTTAAAAGTGCAACTTGCAAGCACAATCAGTAACTGTTGTAAACAGGTAAAATACTTGTTAAAGTAAGAAAAAGACTGGTGAAACAAGTCATCTACACTCTTAAAAATAAGATTTTTTTGTGTATGTGCAGTGGTGCCATAGCACAGTGGCTCCCAACCAGGTACACTAAAAGTTTTCCATGTCTTTTTAATCAGACTTGATCATCAGCTCGTTAGTAGAGACTCCAAGACCTGAAAATGTGTGTCATATAAAGAAGGCCTCCGGGAACATGGTTGGGAACCACTGCCATAGAAGAACCTTTTTGGCAACCTTTCAATGAAAACAGAACATTTCTTCTAAAGTACCCTAAAAATCTACATATAAAGAACTTCTGTGCAATCCAAAGGATGTTAAAGATTCTAAATGGAACCAGTGACAACAAAGAATCTTAATTTAGTTCAGTTGTTCAAACGTCTCTCAGGTCTTTAGCAGTTGTAACATTTCACAAAATATTCACAGTATGTACTGACTAAGTTAGCAGTTTCACAGATCGGCATCGTAAGGTCTTCCAGTGTAGGATGTGTTGACGGATCCTCTGTCTCGGGTTTTGGCTCTTGGGAAGTCCAGGTCATCATCCAGGGACTTCTGTGAGTACGGCACGCTGTTTTCAGTGCTCCTGCTGAAGCTTCTTGGCATGTTGACCCTCGGCAGAGGTGTGGGTCTGTCCGTTGCCGGTCGCCGTGTTGTGTTGCGTGGAGGCTTTTCTCCGCGGATGCGTCCACCGCAGCAGGAGAAAATCCCCAGGAACATCACGAAACCCCCAAGGACTTCCATGATGCCCCCGATGTAGCCCAAAATGATGCAGTATCCCACTCTAATGTCATCTGCTCTGTTTGGATCTCTCTTGACGTCGGTGGAATTGATGCTGGTGAGGATATGAGTGTACCACGCAATGGGAATGATAGTCAGGACCCCGGAGCAGAAGATAAGGAGGCCACCCAAAGAAGCCAGTATCCATCTTGGTCTTTCCTTCCAGCATCTGACTCCAGGTGTTGCCACCATAAGGCCAAGCACTGTCACGATTAACGATGCCACCATCATTCCTTTAGCGATCGGAATAATCTGGCTGTTAAAATAAATCTGGTCGTTGCCCTGCTGGTTGCACGTTTGGGCTCTAGACGTTGTGGAGGTCCTGCAGATGTCCCAGATTCCCTGTTCTACCACCAGATCCGAAGGCCCGCTCGCCAGATTGTTGATGGTGCGCCAGTTGGGTGCGACTGTGCTGGTCAGGTCCAGGATCCATCCGCAGGGGGCCAGGACCATGCCGAATATCAGGATCCCCGGAGTCCGCATGGCTGATGGTTGAGCTGCTGTCTGCTTCTGAAGCGAGCTGAAAGTGCCTGCTGCTTAAGAAGAAACATACTGAAACTTCCTGAGGAGGTGGTTCTGTATGATTAGCATCTGAAAGGCGTGGTGTTGAACGTCTGGTTCAAACACAGACAAAACTGGTTTTTGATACATGCCTTGTTTCAGCGAACCTGGAAAACTAGTATGCAGGGCTAGGGGATAAATAAATGAGACTGGGGCAAGTTGTCTCAAAGAAAAGCTGTTTATACTGGAGAAGGTTTCAGGTCATAAGTTCTTCTGCATAAACTTTTGTTCAGTAGCATGTTGGTTTCAATCATCTACTGTAGTTCACAATTGCTTTAAAATAAAATATACACACTTATAAAATTGCGCACACTTATGCCTTTTAATTTCATTCATACAGTTTGTTCATTTAGTTGATAAAATTATGTTACAATTAGTGCTGTCAAACGATGAACAAACTGGTACTTAGTATCTACAGCTCTAATATTTCTGTAACATTTGTAACAACCCTCAGAATGGTATGTGTGAGTACAAATGTGAAACAGGACAGGAGTGTAAACCCATAAAATTGTGTACTTAATATAAAGGGTTAATGCGATTAATTGTGATTTGGCAGCAATAATAACAATACATTTTATCATGCTGATGAGTTAATATATTACTCATTATACATTCAAATGTTATAAAATATAGGTATATACATGAAAAAATGATATACACTGTAATATCACATTTAAAAACAGCAAAACAGGTTAACATTTATTACTGCATGCTCAAAATGAACAGTTTGTAAACATATATATTTTTTATTATATTAATGCAGGTAAATACATGAGGACATTGTTCATCCATCACAATCATAAACATAGAAAATATAAACAACCTTCAATCATTTGCCCTAAATTTGATGAGTAAATGTAAATTACGGCATTATCATTCACAACAACTTCCACAGAGATATTCAGCACATCATTCCATCTTTCGTAAACACCAGACAAACATTTCTACAAACATTCGAAGACTCTGAGCAGTGCTTGTGCAAATATTAGCTTCCTTCAGAAGAATGTATTTGCTTTTTGTACTTGGTATAACTGTACAAACTGGAGAGGTTCCTGATAAGTTATATATTTCCACAGTAGTAGGCTACGACTAAAAGACATCGAAGATAGACCTGCTTCGACTACAGTGATGAGGGCCTCAAAGCATAAAGTGCAATGTACAAAACCAAACTAATGGTGCTTCAATAGAACTTCAAAACCTCACCAGGTACAATATTTATGATGGTATCCATAGTTTCCGCTAAAATACTAGCTGACATGACTGATAGCATCCATGATAATACAGGTGGTAAAACAAAAGGTCACATGAATTACAGTTAATCAAATAGCCCTCCTGTGAACCATGGCTAATAAAAACATATGCAAACATTAGGCCTACAGACTAAAATAATGTTCAACATGAACTAAACATCCTAAAATGTAACTTAAAGCACATGACTTGACAAATATGTGTAAACAACTACAGTAGGCTATATAAGATTTAGGCCACCTCCTTTTATGGTTTCACTGTAAATTTTACAGTGACAGTGACGTGTAACGCAATTTTTCATTGTAAAATGTAAGGCACTTTAGTCTACCCGATTTTTATTTATTTTTTTGCAAATGTATTGTCTCAGAAAAATCTAGTTAAAGTTGCTCAAATACACACAAATTATAAAAAACTTACTTTCTTAGAAAAAGACCAAATGCACATTACTATAAATATATTATATTACTGTCACCCCATTTTTTAATACAGATGTGAAAGTGCAATATCTAAACTTGAACCTTCATAATTTATGACAAATGTGACTTTCTTGGGTTTAGGATTTAATTGTAATATGTAATATTGTCTAAGTAATATCTCAGGTTTCCTCTGAGGTGACAGGTGACAGCTAAGAGGTTAAATGAATTAATAAATCTAATATATATTTAAGAGATAACCACTACACAGAACTGTCACTAATGAAGGAGCTATCTGATTTCATCTGATCCACAAACGATGGTTATCAAGGTGATTTTCTTAAGGCTTCAGTTTGTTATTTTACAGATCAGTGTCGTAAGGTCGTGCTTTATAAGCAGTGCTAGTCGTTGGTCTGCTGTCCTGTTGTCTCTTGGCCCGAGCGAAGTCCATCTCGCTTTGTTTGGAGTAGTACGGGACGCTGCTGACGCTGCTGACGCTGGCCACCGTGTCTCTGCGCGGGGGAGAGGTATCGCGCCACGGCCTTTCCTCACGCTTCTGACCGCTGCAGCGCCGGCACAAACCGATGGACATCACCAACCCACCAAGCACCTCCAAGATCCCGCCGATGAAGCCCAGCACCAGGCAGTACCCCACACGGATATCAGTGGACGCGGAGAAGATGGATCTCATGGTGTGCGTGTACCACGCCACCGGGATGATGGTGAGGACCCCTGAGATGAAGATGAGGAGACCTCCCACCCCGGCCACCGTCCAGTGCGGTTTCTCAGTCCAGCATCGCACTCCAGCTGATGCCACGCCGATGGCGATGATATTGAGAATGAGCGACGACAGCATCAGACCTCGGGCGATCTGGATGATCTGGGCACTAAAGTACTGCGTGTCCTCCTGGTTGCACCGAACTTCCCGGGACGATGTGAAAGTCCTGCAGATGTCCCATAATCCTTGCTGGAGCACCAGGTCGCTGGGTTCTCCCGGGATGGTGTTGATCGTGCGCCAGGCGGGTGCCACGGTGCTGGTCAGCTCCAGGATCCAGCCGCAAGGGGCGAGCACCATCCCGAAAATAAAAATCCCCGGAGTTCGCATGACGGTGGTTCCAGAGCACAAAAATAGCCTTAATGGGAACGGATGGTTTTGGTTCCGGTTGTTTAGTAGCAGAAACTTCTCGTGGGAGGATCCCGTAAAATCTGGCTATTGACGAAAGTCACGTGACTGTCTGCGCTTGTCAACATTAAAGCCGCTCCAGGTTTCGACAACCTGTCCGAGACTCACCTGTGGAGCCCCGCCCACCGAGTCTGACATCACGCGCCACACGACAGATGAAGGGCAGACTCTGGTGCTGATGTGATCGTTTGTTCATAAAGCGATACAGCTAATAGTTTAATTGAAATGTGCTGTCATTTTATATGGCCTACTATTTTTTATGGTTATTTTTATTTTCAACATTAAATAAATGTTGAAATAGCCTATATAAATCAATCGTTAAATAAAAACGACTAAATACGTGCATAAATGAATTAATATATATTCATTTATTCACTTTTTATTTTTTTAATTCATTTTCATAAATGTAATGTATTTTTGCAGTCGTTTCAGGGTTACGTGGAGGCAACCATTATGTATTAATTATGTATTTATATATTATATAATTTCCTTTTATCGTTGATTTCGCTTTTATGTCATTTTAACACATAGAACAAGTTCAAATAACTGTGGTAGGGTTTTTTGGGTTGTGAAATAAACGTTCAAATGGATAAATAAACCTGTATTATTTGAGCTAGCTGCAGGTTTAGTTAAACTTGACGTACCATAAAAAAATCAAAGAAGCAAATAAAACTAGTACAAGAAAACAGTCTTTATTTAATACATCCAATTCAATTGTGTTAATTAATATATAGACGTATTTAAGGGAGGAAACATAACCAACTAAAATTCATTCAAAATATGAATAAAAATAAATGAATGTAATGATACTAAAATAAGTGCTGCATTCTGAAGATGCTGGCATGTTGTCATTTCCTGTACAGGTTGTTGAGAAAGAAATGCACACTCGAAACCACGAAAGCATGTTTGAAATGACTTCCTGACATACAGTAGGCCCTGAACACGTCTCTGACTCATGAATGAAGCTGTTTCGTTTTTTTCCTTCTACCAGTCACCAGTTTATCTGCTGACAGAAGGAATGCCCTTGATATACTTCGTTCCCTGTCCAAAATACCAGTTTAAACCAGTCTAGGTTGGTTTGTTGCTCCTGGCTTGTTTAAGATTATTTATCTGCTTACCCAGCCTAGCCAACCAGCACTAAACTGATTAAGCTGAAGGCCAAAAAGCAGAGGAAGCCTACTTGCCAGCTTACGTTGCAAGGTTACTTCCTTGCTTTCTGAGTCTCACTGACTTGCTCTGTTTTATCAAATTAGATGTGCATCGCCATAATTCATGTGTGAGTTGCAAAACAAAGTCAACACGGATCTTTGTTCTGACTGTACTCCACCTATATGACTCTCTACACATATTGTGACATATTTTGACAGAGCATCATGGAATGTGGTTTGGAATCACGATAAACCTGACTAAAGTAGTCTCAGCATAATACGACTACAAGACCGCCTGTCGTTTTAGTTATGTCTAGCAAGTGCCTAATCCTAACAACGAACAATAATTACCTAGTTATGCATATTAATATCCAACACCTTTCAATGATATAGGCTAGTCTAATAAAAAACATGATTTAGCCTACTCTAAAAACGAGCCTACTTACACAAATTAGCTGTAGTTAATTTTTCGGCCTCTCTGTTAAATTTATGCATGATTTTCCTCCCAACATGTAATTTCAGGACTTCCTATTATTAAAATGCATGGTATGTTTCTCTGAATTCCTACTGCACGTTAGATTTTACCTTAGATTTGCTTCCACCTGGTGGTGAGTTTTAGTCACAACATCACCCTTTACACACAGTCCCTTACGTTTACATTTTATAATTGGTCACCCAGCCAACATTTGTTAATTTAAATAACATCTACCTAGAAAGCGCATTCTCCGTGTGTTTATTTGCTCATCTTGCATGGCACATTACAGCAGGTCACAGTGGACAGGAGGCGTGCTCTCCTGAGTTTCCTGCTCGTCACTCACATGTGTTACAGTGCGATAGAGAAACTGTGCAACAGTCGCGCGGTACACGCAGAAAGAGGAAGGAAAATGAAGATGCACTTTTCAACGCTGCTGATATTAGCAGGTATGTCTCAAATGTTTTTTTCAGGCACAAATTCGACTGTCCATTTTATATTTATAGGCTGTGTATTGGATGTTATAGCTGCTTATTATTATTATTATTATTATTTAAGTTATGAACAATAAACGTAGCCTGCTCATATGCATCCAAATTATTCAATAGGCCTTTAAATTTAAATTGCACTGCTGCTGCTATTGTAGTCAAATATATATGTGACATGTAATTATGTGTCATTTAAAAAAGTGCACTAACAATTCATTCAAAAGCGACAGTTATCCTCTAATAACTACGTAAAAGTAGTCTGTTTATAACGTGTAACTACTAAACAGTTTCCTGTTTTAAGAAATAGTTTCAGTTCGTGTAGCAGGTGCGTTTGTTGGCACTAGTTAAAAATGCATTCACTAACCTATTGTGCATGAGATAATTGGCTTGTTTTTGTGTGTGTGACAGGTTGGGTGATTTTTGGAGGCAGCACTGAGAGCACTGACCCAACAGCAGCTACAGTTCCAACTACATTCACATCAGATGCGGCGACATCGCCTTCACTAACGCACACCACACCAGCAAATTCCACTGGGACGCAGTCAACGACTGGATCTGTCTCCACTGCCACCAATACTCAAACAACCACGACCCCTGAAAATCTGAGCACAAGCACTACGAACAGCTCCACATCTGGCCAGACAACACCAAACGCGACCTCTGGGTTTAACGCTACCTCAGCAGCGACGGGTCTCACGAGCGCAGCCTATAACGCCTCGAACAATGCCTCTACCACAGTCACATCGAGTTCTGTGACTGAAACTCTGACAACATCCTCTTCAGAGAGTCATACCTCAGAGAAGACTCTAGGAAGCACAAACCCGCTTATTACTACTACTTCCAAAAACACAACTACAGTGACCATTTCTACGGCTAAAACGGTGCCAAGTACTACTGAAGTGTTAACAGCAACAACAACAACAACAACAAATGCAGCAACCACAAAACCAGTAGCATCCACAAGCCCAGTTTCTGTTGACCAAGGAAAGAAGGGCCCAGAGGCCCTGAGCTCAGGTATGAATGCATGTGTGTGTAAATATTTCTAATTTAAAAGAATATTAATATTTTACAGTGCTGTCAAACGATTAATCGCATCCAAAAGTTTTTTTTTTATGTGTTTGTGCTGTGTATATTTATTGTGTATATATATTTTTTTATGTTTTAAATATGTTATACATTTTCCAAATATATACATGGAAATGTTTTCAAAATATATGCTTTATGTGTGCAAATTTATGTATGCATAATAAATATACACAACACACATATATTATGTACACAAAAACTATTATTTTGGATGCAATTAATCGCGACTGGTCATTTGACAGCGCTAATATTTTAATATAGTGTCTCATTGGCCTGTTTTTAGATTGATTAAATAAGAATAACCTTCTAACCTTCTTCTCCAGATCTTAAGTAGGTCAAAGTGAATGTATTTTATTTCCTTATGAGGCTTTATCTATTGTCGCCTATATGGTTATATAAACAGGGTAACCTCTGGTCTTTATACAACCTATTTTATTGAGGTTAACCATTTCAATATTTTCCATAGTATAGCTTAATAAGCTGAAACGTAACCACGCGTTCCTAAAATACATTTAGGATGAAATGTGTAGCATTAAATTTATTAGCTGAAAGTAATAAAAAACTACAACCGTGGTATCTGTAAAGCCTGTAATAAAACTATATTGTCGAATACAAAGTTCTTGGCTACAATCGAGGTCAGAGATGGGTTTCGATAGCTTAGTGTACGAAATATTTAGCACACATCCAAAGCACTGATTCCCAAACACTTTGGGAGTGTCTGAAGTTAATATTTAATACAGTAACTGAGTGATTGAATCATTAAAAGTTCACTAGCGTTTTCCTGTAAAGGTTAAATTGTTCCTCACCCTTTTCATAAGCAATGATGAGTGCACTTTGTACTGTGTTGATGACTTATGTGCAATGATAGCTAAGTGTCACTGTCTGGGATGTATTGGAATTTGTATGAGAACTTACTGGAAGAGCTGTGGCCAAAAGTGATAGTGCCATCTGGACACTTCAGCCACGCTTAAGACTGCCTGAATGTCTTCACACTCAATAACAAGTGTCACCTGCAAACAATATGCTAGAGCTCTTCTCAGAACCCGTTTTTGCTCAGTGAAGTTTAGTCAAATACTGTTACAGTGATTTTTCAGTGGATGTGTGAAGTAATTTCTCCTCAAGCTCACACATACAGGTGTAGAAAATCATGTGTAAGCTTTTCTTCAAAAATAAGTACACCTTGTTTGATATTTCGTTAATGCATTGACATATTTAAGCATGTGTTAGATATTTTTGGGTAACTGTGTGTGAAAAGAAGCTGTTTGATTGGACTTTTTAGTATTATTTTGCATTAAAATACAAGCAAGTCATTTTACGAGTCATATACTGTCCCTAAAATAGCTTTCATAACTGACTTCTATACATGTCATGTATGATTCATCGAACGAAATCTTTTCCTGATTATTTTCCAGGAAGTGTTGCTGTTATCGTAATTGTCTTTCTTGTCATCGTGGTAATTTTACTGGTTGGTGCATACTACTTTAAAATGCGGTGAGTCAAGTTATTTGCATATTTGTTATGTATATATTAATAAACACACACATACAGCATATACTTTGAAAATATTAATTTTTATCATATAAAAATATATTTAATATATAAACATAATATTTGTCTGATGCATAACAATTACACAGTTCACACACATATGTAAAAAAAATACTTTTATTTTGTATGCGATTAATTGTTTGATGTTTAATTCGATATTTAATGTTAAATGAAATACTATGCTATAACAGAGAGAGTGTTTATTTTTGTGATTATTGCTAAGTGGTCTGATGTTTGTTTGTTGCAGACGCTCTTCTTACGGACGTCTGTTGGATGATGGTGATCACAGCTCTGTGGGGAATTTTCTTAACCCAATGTTTGATGGCTAAATGTGGAAGCGTTGATGAAGAAACATTTGTTTCTAAAGAAAACCAGCTATCTCTAGCAATGAATATGGTAACATATGGACCCAAAATAAGATGCACTGGCCAGAATCAACAAGAAGTGTTAGGCAAGATTTCCTGTGAGTATTAGTATGAAGGCAGGTTGTGGGGCATTTTGGTCCCGTTTAAAAGAAATCTGAAGGAAATCTGAAGTGATGTCCTAGAATTTTCTTTTTTTGTTTGTTTGTACGTGTAATGTATCATCTTGGTTATATTTTTCATGTTGCTTGCTTTGTTTGTCTCATGATCATTTTTTAAGAGTAAATAAACCACATTACTAAAATGAACCGTAATTTTTCCAAATCGAAGCCTCACATCTCAAACAGGCCACTTGAGATCATTATTGGTCTCTAAGAGTGACCTTATCATATACCATAATTACAGCTCTGGCCTCAGCTGTGACCTCCCACTATTCATCCAAAGACAGTCTCTTTTTTAAACACAAAGGCCGTTGAACATTTCTGTAGCCTCAACAATAACAGATTTTTCCCCCCTTGTCATTGTAATGGCAGGGATTCACAAGCAGCATGCAATTAAGCATTTAAACAGTCAAGACTGTTATTAGAGACTTAAAAATAAGCCATCAAGCAAATGGAGGCACATTAACAAAACATCTGGTGTTCTGGCCTGTTTGAGGTTGGGTTTAGTTAGTCGTGCTACTGCAGTTTAATACATCCAGAAATTTATTTTTGAATGTTTAAAATCACTTATGTAGCTTCCTCTGCTAGTTTTTTGTTACCTGTTTGACAACAACCACCGTTTCCTGTTTTTGCAAATGTCAAGAATGGCAATAACCACAGGAGCTGTGTCTAAATCACTGGTTTAGTGCAGCAGCAACTGATTGTAAAATGTCTATGTAATAAAAACGTATCAATGTAACTTGTAAATGTCTATGTAATATTATTGTATTAAAAATCACTAATATATGATATCATATAATGGATTTGTTCTGGACTTTATTGGACAGAACGTTTGTTTAAGATCAAAGGGTTTCCTGTTCGTTACTTTTTCAGTGTGATTAATATTTTATACCACTTTCCATGAAGATGTTTTAGACAAACTATATTTAGACAGTGTCCCACATTTTAGTTTCAGAAATGGCAAAACTCATATGAATAAGTGAATGGAGAACAGAAAGCTCATATAAAATGTAGTTTGACCTTCTAAGGTGGACTAAAAAAAGATAAAGTTTAAGTTTTCATAATTTTTCCATCACTTGTTCACCAACGGATCCTCTGTAGTGAATGGGTGCCGTCAGAATGAGAGTTTAAACAGCTGATATAAACATCACAATAATCCACACCACTCCACTCCATCATTTATCAACTTGTGAAGCACAAAGCTGTGTTTGTATGAAACAAATCTATCAGTAAAGTGGTTATAAATGAATCAATTGAGAAATACAGTATGCACACAGACCAAGTACAGTATTTTGTCCTGTAGTGGCAGATAAAAGTTAAAAACTTTTAAAGTTAAAAGTTGTGTGGATTATTATGACGTTCTTTTTTTAAATCAGCTGTTTGGACTCTCATTCTTACAGCACCCATTTACTGCAGAGGATTCATTGGTAAGCAAATGATCTAACGCTAAAAGGCTAAGGCTCAAAATCTGTTCAGATTAAGAAACAAAGTCATCTACATCACAGAGGGCCTGAGGGTAAGTACAATTTCAGTAAATGTCTTTGTTGTATGTGTGAGTTATTGCTATTAGTAACTAGTCCCTCTTGTTCTGAGTATTTCAAATCGAACATTTTATGCAAAAACTGCACATGTACCCTCTTAAATATAACTGTGACCTTGATTATCAGAAAACTGACCTCATTTTATTCAGACAAACAATCATGGTCTACTAAATTCAAATTCACATATTAAACATTCAACATTAACATGACTAAATCTAAATAAGACAGAGCTATAAGCCCTGTTTGTTCTTGACTGCTTCTTATATATGCTGTGATTCCAGCAGATTAATAGAAGTGAAATTGAATACTTCCCATTTTCAGTATACCTGATTTTATATCCACTTTTTATCCACATTTTCATTATGTGATTATGTTTTCCCGTATAACAGCAGAGATGAGCAGACAGGTTGTGCTCATGCTGTTCTCCTTCAGCTGCGCAGTGTTTGAGATGATGTTGTCATGAGCGCTGAGTGTTTTTAGTGTGCTCTTGTAATAGGCTGATAATGAGTGTGCCTGTCATTAACACACAGCTGAAAGCTAATTGCTGTCATGATCAGACATCATTTGTGCTAGCAAAGCCCCAGCATTCACTCCACTTCAACACCTCATAACCCTGAGTTTATTTTAGCCTTTATTATGAACCGTTACATCATTTATTAATTTAATAATCATTTAAAAATAAGGTTTAAATATTTTAAAATGCTTGTACCTATTTGACTTTATTAAATGTTCAAAATGTATGTTCACAATTAGAGGCATCCAAAATATAACAGATTTCTCTCTAAGGTCTGTACTGTATCAATTGTATGTAATTGTGTATTTTTACATTGGAGCCCCCTGCAGTTAGGGGTGTGTAATTCACTCGTAAATATCTGAAAATTACAGTGGATAGCTGGATATAAACTTACAATCCTGAGAAGAAAAGTCAGATTTGTGAGATAAAAAAAGTTACAATTCCCTTCCATCGATAGCTGTGCTTGTCGTGTTTGCATTTGTTGCAGCCGTAAAGCAATCCTCTGTTTTCACGCAATTTCGTACCTACTGAACAAATTTACAAACTCCCAGAACAGTGAGAGAAAACCTGTGTATTATCAAACTTAGATTTCAAGGTAAATAAATAAACTTTAATAGCATTCGTAGTGTCATTCTCCGGGCTTCTTGGCGAGCAAGGACAGATCTGAGACACAGGATGAATGCAAACATAAAGTTTTTAATAATAAATCCAGGGTGACATTGAACAGGGAACCGAGACAGCAGTTGAAAACGCAATAACATATGCGAAACCAAAACATACAGGCAGGATCAGACGGACAACGCTACATAACGCCCCTCCCCTTGCCGTCTAAACAACGTCGAGGGAGGGTGCCCTGGAGGCCGGAAGGGCAGAACAGAGTTCAGTAGAGGCCACGGAGGACCTGGTGCCTCAGGCAGTCATGGCAGATATGGACCTTTGGGCAGCCACGGCGGATCTGGAGCCTCAGGTGGCCATGGCTCAATCCCCATCCCACCCTTCCCCATCAGGACACCTACCCCCCTCAAAAAAAAAATTTGGGGGGAGGTCTCCCAACTGTCCTGGCCCTGGGTCATCTGGTGTCAATAGGGAGGAGCAGTCAGGGGACTTTTCAAGCCTAGATTCAGGGTTTGAACTCGACAGCACTCCTGGCCGTGATTTGGGCACTGGACCTGACAACAGTTCTCCTGACCGTGAATCGGGGTTGGTACCCGAAAACTGCGGATTGGAAACCGCGAGGATTTCGATTGGCCCTCCTGACCCACACTCTAATTCCAGAGTAGGAACCTGCAGACTGGAATCCGCAGGTAACTGGATCGGTACTCCTGGCCAAAACTCGGACATCAGACCTGACAACGGTTCCCCTGACCGTCATTCGGAACTGGGACCCGACAACTGCGGACTGGAATTCGCAGGGATTAAGATCGGCATCTCTGACCAACACTCTAAATCCAGAGTGGAACACTACAGACTGGAATCCGCAGGAGACTGGATTGGCACACCTGGCTGAACCTCTGGAACCGTGGTGATCGCAGACTGGGATCCGCGGCAGTCTGCTACGACGCTTCTGGCCGTGAATGTGGAACGGAATCCACGGAAATGTCCCTTTGCAGCTCGCCCTCAGCGTGACGCTCCCGCAGCTGATCGGCGGCTTGTGGTTCACCTCCTGCCCGGGCCTGGGCACTTGCCAGGCTGAGGAAGACCGTTGCCTTCCAGTGCAGCCCCGCGGTGTCTGGCAGCTCCACGTGATGATGATAATTCACACCTAAACAAAACACTGTGATAAGCGTGCTGTCATTAAAGTCTGTGAGTTTGGCCCATTGATTAAACTCCTTAGCATATTCCTCCAATGCCAGATCTCTCAGGACCAGTGCGCTGAGTTGAGTGGCAAATTCCATTTCCTATTAAGTGATTGTTGTCGGTCATCCGGATCTGAGACGCAGGATGAATGCAAATGAATGCATTGGCAGTGGCGATTCTACATTGACTTACTCCCTCGATGAGACCCCTTCTTAGGGCCCCTAACTCAGAAATAATCAAAAAGTTGAAAATAAAGAATTGGGTAGGGTTTAGGGAGGTCTTTATTTTCCCAATAAAGGTGTCAACCATGGCATCTGTCACGATCCAGAGACGGGAAGACATGCGGAATCACTTGCACTTGGAAGACGCTTACAGAGGTGGCAAGAAACACATGCAATCAGCGGGGAACACAAGGAGATCTGGGGTATTTATACAGAAGATAACGACACAGAGGGGTGGAGAACATATCAGTGACCATGACAACACATGAGGTGGGTGGAGACGCGAGTTTATTGATAATTAGTCCATGGGAAAACAGACATGAAACATACAGAGAGAGTCTACGGCTGGATGCTAAATGCAGTCTCACTGGCAACTCCAGCTGGGTGTAACAGCATCTATTTAATGATGTAAATTTAAAAAAAAAACATTTACACTCAGTTAGTTGCATTCTGTTTTATAAATGATGTAATGCGCTTCAATACTAAGGTGCAGATGATTGTCACTTGCAATAACTGTTATAAATATCAGAAAATGCTATGTGCACATGGCATAAATAGCCGCTGCCAAAAAATAGTGATCCAAAAACGTATTATCCATATGAAATTGTCGGAAATGTATGTAATTGTCAACAATTATGTAGCAATAATTGATTGATGTTTGACGCGGTGAAGGTGGATAGTGTATGCCGTTATGTTTTTTTTTTTAAGAGTAGCTTAAACATGTGATATGAAGAAATAATTTCAAAAATGAATTTATAGTATTCTAAATTGATTCTAAATTATTGAAATGACTAGACTATTCATTATGTTTCATGTTTTATACCTTTTCTGCAAATATGTATTGGTGTTGTATTGTTGTACAGTTAAGAGAGCGCAGAGGGTCGAGCGAGCGCTGTTTAGCGCCATTCTTGCCAGAGCACATTTTGCATGCACATAGTGTTGTGTGCTCTCGCGGTGCAGAAATGCTCCCTCAAGAGAATGGTTTTACACGCATGCATACGCACATGTCTTATTTTTATGTGCGCTAGATCTGAAACTAGGCCATAGTCACAGGTAGGCTATGATAGATAATAGAAAACCACTAAGGGGTGCTCTGGGCCCTATGCACAAGCAGTGGCCATGGGCCCCGTAAGCTTGAGGTTCACAACTACCTATGACGCCATTTAATACATCAATCAACTGATGTATTTACCCAAAATATTATCATTTACATTAGTTAACATTTATTGTGAATAATAAATTAAAATAATATTTAAAAGAAAATAAATTTTCACTCCTCTGGGGCCCTCCCGCCACTTTGGGCCTTGGTAATTTAGCCCCACTTTTCACCCAACTATGATGCCCCTTGTAATGCAATATAATCAGTGACCAATAGACCACATTATAAACGTAATAATATTACTACAATTAACATTAACAAAATATGATAGTTTGAAAAATACTTTGCTCACTATACATAAAATATCTTTAAAATCCACAGAGACCATAAGCCCTAGACCTACTTCGATAATCAAAATGACATGTTCACATTTCAGAGTTGGCAACCACTCATTAGGGTTTTATCAAGTTTTTGCAAGAAGTGAAAAATCTTTGTTTAAAAGTCAAGTGACAAACTTAAACCAAAAAAGGTTTTACAGTCTGACTCCTTTTTACAGTTTTTAATTCTCTAGATCCTTTTATAGCCACCTATATAGTGGTTTAATAAATAAAACCAGTACACTCAAACTATAATATAAAACAAAGAGCGTATTTTAATCTTCAAAAACCAGTGAAATTATTAAAAACAATTCTTTATAAGAGAAAGTATCCTTTCTCAACCAAAGATAATGCAACAAAACATTCCATAAGCTGTAGCTGTAGTATATGTATATTTGCCCTTTGCTGCTAAAATTAAGGTTATCTGTTCAATATATTATGCATGCCTGATAAAGCAGTTTTATAATTGTATATAACATGCAGTTCTTATCTGAATGTCAGTCATAATTCATGGTTCTTTGCGGATGTTTCATGCTGTAAGTTACAAAGTTACTAAATACCTGACTGTTGAAGCGGAATAATTCGAATGTTGTAAACTTACCATCAACTGAGAAACATTCAGCTCTGTTTTAAGGTTGCAGCAGGTATGTTCAAATGCCTTAAGAGCTGTACATCAAAAATCTGATGTAAATTCTATACTTACAATATATATATATATATATATATATACACACAATAACACACACACAGAGGATTTTTAAAGTAATTGATGCATTTTATGTTATAGAATGTATATACGCACACATATGTGATTTATATGTATTTACACTGTAAAAATAAATAAATGTTGACAATTCATATGTTGTCATTCATGTTGCAACATTAGGCAGAAATGGTAGAAATAGTTTGTTAAGGTATTTTGGTGAATACAGCAAGTTCATTTGCAGAATTTGTGAAAGAAAAAAAACATTACAGTGACAGATTTAAACCAGAAGAGGTCAGCATCTCTCTATTTGTTTATTCTTTTGTTTGTATATTCTTTCATTAATTCATTTAGGATTCAAAATTAAACTAAAACAAGAAAGACACTTTAGACTGACATGAGTTTTTGTATATAGAAACATCATCAAAGGGTATTTATGAGGAAACAGATCTTTAGTCCGAATTATTGCTAGCTAAATTAAACCTGCAATTATTTTGGTGACATTGAGACAATATCCCAGTGATAACACTACAATGGATGTCTTTTTCATTCAGTTTTATCCTAAAATAAAGTTTTTACTGTTTTTATTACATATACAGTATCAGATTGTCACGCGTAATTGCAGAGACTGTTGTGAATTTACCTTTAAGCAATAAATCATGTGTTCTTGTGTAATAATCCAATATGCATGTCTTTACACGGAAAAGCATACAATTAATTTTCCAATCAGACTTGTGTAATAATCATACAAGTACTTAGATTGTAACATCCCAATAAAAACTGTGGAATAAACCTTTTTGCTATTTTGCTAAACCCAAATATACCTGATACAACCAACAAAATATGACAAAAATATGATGTCTTCAAGCTCTGGTTTAGACATATCGTCTCTTTTATGGCTTCATAAATTGCTGTTTCATAACTTTTATCAGCAGTTACGCAAAACCATTTCTATAACCAGAACTAAAAGTGATCATTGCATTCCTCAGGCCTAAAGCATAATTTAAATTTCACCATGATTATGTTTTGTAAGATAACATAACACAGGCCAATTCTGATTAGCTGGACAGACAATTTATATGCATTCAAAAAGACGGTTACTTGTCATTTAACAGAACAAGTGAAGTTTAAATTTAGTATAAATATATTTTATTATACTAAATTAAATATCTGTCTATGATAGATTTGTTTTTGCTGATATGAGCTGGTAATGCATAACAACATTGAGGTACTGTGTAAGTGCTAACTGTCAGGGAAATCAAGTTCGTTATTTTTACTCTTTGATTCATTTAACCACTTATTTCTATAAAGTGTGCATGTCTTGCCAGATGCAGTTTGAGGAAGTTTATGAAGATTTTACATTAGGTAATATTTAATTATGTAAGCTAAGATGTTAACTGCTAGAGGATAACTTTTCTCAAACTGCTGGTCTCTATATGTGATTTTATTTTAGTGGATGTTTAAAGTTGTCAAGTGCTCAAACCACATATTTACTGTTGTTTTTTACACTGATGTCTGACATCCAGAAAATGTCACAATACCTTCCGTCTTTTTCAACAGCATTTCTATTGTTTCATGGCTTAAAACCTAACAAACTAGTTGCAGTGAAATATTTAGATATTTCTTTGTCTTTTAAAAAAATGGCACTTGGTTGTTATATGATACAAAGACATTCACAGTTTTAGGTGTGTCTTTAGTTTCCAAATACTTTCTGGTCACCCTGTACATAAAAAATGAACCAATCTTCACTTTAAAGTTATTAAAACTGATTGTGTAATATCAGCTATCAAGTTCATGCCAATGAGGAAATGTAAAAGGAGAGTGTTAGATCACAGATGCATTTTACTTTTTACTCTTTAAAGTGCTTCATTAACTGTTTTTAAAGATGCTGAGGAAATACTGTATATGACTTCTTTAAATGAACAGCATCAAAAAAATGACTGTATGACTTTATTTGAATTAAAATAGAATATTACCTAATTTTCACAAAACTGGACGTCACTTTTAAGAATGAATGTTTTAAGGAGTAAGGTTAAGGTTAAGGTAAGAGACTAGCATATTGGCTGTTTATTACTCACAAATGAGTGCCTTATTCTGCGTGACTATATTTCAGACCCAATACCTAAACTTAACAACTACCTTATTATCGAAGCAGAAAATTAGGAGTTTACTGAGGCAAAAGTTAATTAGTTAATAGTGGTCCTTAAAATATAGTGTGACAAATCACTTTTATTAAAGGCTACATTTTGATCTTTTTAAAATGTAAAAATTTAAGAAAAGAGAGACTAGTGCAATTTAAAATAAAAATAAATAAAGTCCTTTTGTGTTGCGTGGAAGCTGAAAGTCAAACTGAAAGTGTTTTATTATTATTATATTGGGTTCATTTTTACTTTAAGACAAAGCTGAGAATGTGAGAGCAGTTTCAAGAAACTCTCCTTAAAATCCATATTGTTTTTGTGTGTTTTGCGTGAGTGACAATCACAGGTGGTGAAATAGTCCATTGCTATCACAGGAATTAAGTTACAAAACACTGATTAATTTACTTTGACTTTTGTTAGCACAGTCAGATGGGTTGGATTGTTTTTGTACTCTTGAAGTGATTCTTCTTGACTTAATCCATGGCTTTTTGTGTGATTACGGCTTGATGGTTTGACATGATGTAAGAAAGATCAGAGAGTTGCTGCTTTCTATTCACAACTTCACAGTTATATTATATTAGTCCTACATATGCAAATGTTAATACATTTTCCTTCATGTTGTCTTCACTAAAAAAGGTAGAAAACTGAAAATACAGTAATAGCATTAAGTAAAATAAAATGTGTTTTTATGAATAATCATCTTAACGATGTACAGTTCATCAGATAAAGACTGTGCTTGTTGTCTCCCGTTGTTCTGCTTCCGTGAAAGTGTCATCCAGTTTTTTGCTGTTTGTGTAACCAAATCTGCCATGATCAAACTGTCAATTAGTTTCAATAAAACAATGCAATAAAGGAATTGAAAATGGCAAATAATGTGGAGAGGCAATCAAGGTGGGTCAACAAAAAATTTACAACTGTTTTTTTTTTCTTTTACGTGAGTGCAAATCAGAACTTGATTATGTCTGTATATGAATGTGAAGAATTATTGCTGGAGACTGGATGTGATGTACAGGGCAGTGAATAGTGGAAGTGGAATAGTGGAGTTTGTATTAATGGTCAAATTTACTTTCCCAATCTGAGTGGATTGTCTGTTTTGCAACAATACAGATTACAAAACTCTAACCAAAACCATGGTTTTTGTTATATCATAGTTGGTTAAACAAAGTCAGTGGAGGCTGGTCAAAGGTGAAGTGAAATTGAAAACTGAGTGCATCATGATGCATCGAGATATCAAACCGTATTGATAACATGATAGTCATACTCAAAACGGACCCTGAGACCAGTGTAGGTTCACACTAATGCTGAACTGCTAAACTACAGGATAGTGGACCCTCTCACATTCAGAGGCTCATCATAGGGTATATGGCATCCTCAGCCATGCCTATGCAGAGAATCCACTATTTGACTATTGTTGTTCCCTGACCAAGGCCCCCTGGGAATGGACAGATTGGCACACAGCTGAGACACAGCTGGCCCAAGCCTATATGAAAATGCGTTTCCCTCTGTGAGGCTTTTTGTGTGGATTCTGTCAGGGAGGACATGGAACAGCTCTTGTTTTGGCCACATTGTTGGCCCAGCAAGACAATCTTCATACTAGCTTTTACTTTCTTCAACTAGCATCAACTTTTTCAGACTGTAAAATCTGGGGGGAAATCGTGTAGTGTATTTCAGGCTTAAGGTGTACTTGGACGCTATGGGGGAAAACCAGTAGGTGGTAGATCAATAGGGAAGCACGATCTGGTTATAAGATCTCTAAGAGATTGAATCCTTCAAAGCCATATTGGGATTTCTCTGTGGTTTTTCAGGCCTTACAGAAAGATTCAGTTGATCCCCTTCAGTCAGTTGAACATAGTGTTTACGAAGAAGGCATTCATGACTGTGTTCACTTCTCTCAAGAGGTTGGGGATCTCCAAGCCCTCTTCATTAATGAATCATAGCTAGAATTTGTACCAGCAAGTTCCCACCACTCCTTCAGAAATAAGGTGGTAACCTTGCAAGATTTCAAACTTTCAGAATGCCTGATCAGCTCTTTTGTCTGCTGCTATGTTTATATGTGTCTGTAGCTGTCATCATAACCTTCACATTGACTTTACTTAACATTCACATTTTTTTTATTTGTGTGATCCATCTGTATCAAGCTATTATATTGTGAATTTTTGCTAAATATATAGTATATTATAGGCTGTTGTACTCGTGATGGAGCAGTGGTGGAGGGCTCTTTGAGTGAAAACCACGACATTCCGCTTTTAAAAAAGAATTGTTGATATTTTAGCAATTATAATATTTCTTTGTTAGCATGAGTTCTGTTTGTAGAGGACATCATCAATGGATCTTATAGTTCATTGTTACACACACATATATATACATGTCTTCTGCCAATCATGTAGGGTCTGGTATATGGGATGATGTCAGATTATATCAACCCTTTGATATTCTCAGTCATCACTGACGTCTTTGAGGTTGGGGTAGTATCTGCCCTGAGAAGTTAAACTTGTTTGTTCTGGACATTTGAGGAAAATCTCACAGAATATTCTGTACATCCATCATCATGTTCGCAGCCAGATCGTTCTTACAACAATGAACAATGAAATTCTGTTCAAAGTTGTTTTCATTTGAGTGATTATGTTACAGGCCAGTTGTCATGTAGGTGTAAGGTTTCTGAAAAAAAATAAATGTCTTAAATTTTGGTAAATTATGTAATAGTGGCTTTTTGTGTCATCGTAATTTAAAACACATGATAAATGTTTGTAAGAAGTACAGGTTATAAAAATGTAATGTGGTGCAACTTGTCAAAATACAATACATTTCTTAAATAAAATATCATAATAATTGTTTACAAAACTGGTTTACTTGGATTTTAATTGTGTTTAAGGTATAAATATTTTGCTGCTTATTTATAGTAAGATAGTTGTGATGTTTAGGTATTGGGTAGGATTATGGATGTATAATATGGTTATCTGCTTTATAAGAACTAATAAACAGCCAATATCTTAATAATAGGCATGCTAATCAGCAACTGGTTAATAGTGAGAATTGGTCTGTATACTTAAGCTTTTCCAAACCCAGTTATTTTGTTCTGTCTCCAGTTCTGAGTTTGTGTCAAAAAAACAATACTAACACATTTAGATCCAATCTCTCATCTTTAATGCAGCATGACATTTTGGAGCCATTGAATGGAATATTTTCTTGTAAATATTTTCTATTTCGTAAGATTTAGTTGAGACCCGGAAGTTGCATGAATGTTTAGTTGTCACATTGTCGTCATGGAAATTCAGTGGACCAAGCCCTGGTTTACTGTGATCCATCCAGTATTTAAGACACAGTACCACAGATACCAGAGTATATACAGACTTTGACATTACAGCAACTGGACAAGAACATCTGCGCAAGGTAGGGCAGTCATCTCTTGAATTTGTGCTAAATGGAGAAATAAAGTTTTTAAATCTTTTTTATTGGTAACTCACTAATAAATGATTTTAATATGTGCTAAACACTGTTTTATTTAACCAGAGAATAATACAGTATTTTCTTATTAGGTTCTTTTGAAGCTTTTGATTTGCAAGATGAAGGCTTTACATGCAATTCTACTGATGATGTTTGTTGCATCAGTTTTTTCAGTGCCAGTAAGTATTCAGTATTGTTTTATTTTACATTTTTCATTTTTACTATGATTTTAGTAAGAAGTGTTACTGTTATACTTTATTCACTTCAACTTTTTAAGAGCCTACAGTACTATTATTAATGAAATGATCAACTGTTTATATCCTCAGGGTTACCGGCGCAAAAGATCTTCAGAAGAGGGTTCAGATGAAAATGATTCACGCGGATCATTCCGTGATGATTCTCAGTCAGTTGAGAATTCAGATTCAGAGTCTAATGAATCTTCTGAGGAAAATAACAGAGTGATAAGTCCAACAACCACCAGGACCACAAGCCAATAAGACATCACAAACTGCGTCCCTGTGGATCTGACAACTAAAATAATGGGCAATAATAATAAAAGCATTATAATATCTTGCTGTACTGCTTAATCATCTTTTCATGCAAAAAAAAAACATTAAATGTGTAATGGTGTATAATTCATTATGGTTTATAGTTATGTTCATAATACAATTTAATAATTACTTTTAAATTGCATTTTCCCTATCGTGATTTTAAGTGCTCATTCAGAATAAAAAAATCTTTCATGCAACCAAATGTCATAATTGAGTGATTTATTGGCATATTAATGAGAGTTCTGTAGCTTTTTTAGTAGCTAAATGCCTTGTTTTCTAATTCAGTTATGATTTCCTTTTTGTTAGATCAAACTAAGCATTTTCCTTTGGAATTTCAAAAGAAATTGGTCACATTTTAATTTAAGCTCCAATCCTCATGATTAACAAACCATTAACCATGACTTCTCTCTCAATACACTGCTAATTTGCTGCTTATTAATAGTTGGTAAGATTGTTGAGTAAGGTTGTTTTAAATGAAAAGAAAATTTTCAAAATATGTCTTCATGGTCCATTTTCACTGGAGGAAAACAGTTGTACTGTATATATGCTGCAGTCTAACAAAATCTCTAAAGAAATATAGGTATAAACTGCAGGACTCTTACTGCAACCCAAAGTAATACTGCATGAGAATGCTTTAAATTTGCAATCTAAATAAAAGCAGAAGTCATAGATCCTCTTGTGAATATTATGAACTCATCATTGTAATTAGAATATGCCGGTGATGGTTGAAGAGAAACACCTCTGTATTAGCAATACTAGGAGTATTTCAGGTTACATTCTAACCTTAGGATATATCATGAGAAGACATGTTGTTAGTTTTCACTGTTATGCTGATGATACTCAGCTCTATATTTCTTCATGACCTGATGAAACATACTGTACCTATTTGTAAAACTAACAGAATGCATAGTTGATATAAAAACTGGATGACTAGTAATTTCTTACTGCTAAATTGTGAAAAAACAGAGGTGTTAATTATTGGACCTCTGCACGTAATGACATAGAACACTGTCTGATACTTGATGTCTTCTCTGTCAATTCTTCATCATCAGTAAGTAACCTTGGTGTGCTATTTGATACCAATCTTTTCTTTTGAAAAACAAACCAGATTCCAAAAAAGTTGAACATAGATTCAACCTTTGAACATAGATGACATGTCAAATGTTTAAACTAAGAAAATATATAATTTGAACGGAAAAATAAGTCAACAATATTCCAGTTTTGCACATCTTTGGATGGATACACAGCTTGTGTCATTATGCTTTAGCCATATGCAACAAAAAACAAAACAAAAACACAAATGTAAGAGCATGTCATGCCCCCAAAACACCCTCAGAGTCCAGGGGGTTAATAAGCTGTTTTATGAACAGGGCTATTAGAAGCAATTGGGCTTAAGCATAATGTCAGATTATATCATCCATTTGGAAAATTACAATTCTGACATCCTCTGTCATAACTGATGTCTTCAAGGTTGTTGAAAGATCTGTCTGAGCAGCTACACGTGTTTGTTCTAGGCATATGAGCTGTTACATGACATCAAAAACAGGAAATCTCACACATATCCATTAATATGTTTGCAGTCAGAATGATCGTACAACAATGAACAATGAGGTTCTGTTCACAGCTGTTTCTATTTAAATTTAAATTTCTATTGTGATACTGTTCGGTTCTGAAGTGATGACTGGGAAGTAACTGATCCTGTTGCAAAGTATTGCAGGGATGAAGGGAGTGAAGGGGAAACGTTGCAGCGCGCACCACAGACAACAGACCTTGGTGACGAAGACCCAGGAACACCAGGGAACACTGTAGAATACGTAGGTTTGACCAGGTAAGTAATTCAGGTAAGTTACGATAGAGCAAACCGGTCAGGGAGTGCTTGGTCCTTCTGGTCGTTGACGAGGCCGAGTTTTTTTGGGGACTGGTAATCAGGAGGGGAATGATAGGCATTTGTGGCAGTAATCAGTACTCAGAAGCAATATTAAGACAAAGCTAGTTCCCTTTCAGTCAGTAACTATGATGTTATGTCATTGACTGACACCATGGCATCCCACCTGGGAGGCCAATCGACTCTGATCTTTGGATAAAACACCAATGAGAATTGGCCAGTGGCTTTTGCATGCCTAGCCATCCCCGGTACATACGGGTACATAAGATGGCGGCTTGCAAACCACCATTAGCTTTCTGCTTTGGAGCCGATTGCATCGAAGGAGAACTAAGAAGAAAGAAGTTACCTGTTGCTGTAAGAAGATTTTTGGCCAGAGATTGTCCTGCAGATACAGCAGAGAAGATTGCCCTCATTGCACGTATGCACCCTGGGCAGTCCCGATCTAAAAGAGCAATTTTCTAACAGCATGTCCTCCAGGCCGTCTTTTCGGCTGTGTACTTCTTGGGCACAAAGACAAAACTCGAAGCAGCAGAGAGGCTCTTCTCCTCTATATATACTCCTCCATAGCTTTGCGTTCCGGAAGCGATAGAGGATAGATTCTGCCTTGGGGCACTGGCTCACCAAGAATCAGATCAATAGCGCAGTCCCATGGCCGATGTGGTTGTAGTTGAGCCGCTCTCTTGGGGTAGAACACGTCATAACATTCAGGAAATACTCACGGATTGTCTTCCAAGGGGACTTCCAATGGACGTGGAGTTTATCTTCAGTCTCATTGGAAGGGATTAGATAGAGATTAGGGAAACATTCTGGATAGTACTGTTGGCCCCACTTTAGGACATCCGCAGTCTTCCAAGAGAGGATAGGATTGTGCTTTACCAAACACAGGCGTCCTAAGACAACATCCGCGGTGGAACCCTCCAGAAACAGCAAGTGGATTTCTTCAGCGTAATATTGGTTCAAAGGTTTTCCATTTATGGACTGAAAGCATGTCCTCCAGGACGTCTTTTCAGCCGTGTACTTCTGGGTGTGGTGGTTTCCTCACCTCGACTTACGGTCACGATTGCTGTTTCACTCATCTGGGCCTCGATACATACTGAGAGAGTGTTCGTGGATTCCACTTGATCCGAGCGCCTTTTACCAGTGTTTCCGGTGGGTTACATCTGGCTCCTCCGTGGTCTAACAATTTTAGTTAGCGGAGTAGCTGAAACTGTGTTCGATAGAGGGCTAACCTAAGAGGTTGAAAAGGCCCTCTTCAAATCTGGCATCTTGTTCCACAGTTTCTTCCCACCGTGCTCCCCTTACTCTAGTAAGATCTCTTCCACACAGGACACCCTGTGTGCTCCACACTCTGCCTCTCTGGGCATTGGGATGGTTACATTTGTGTTTCCATTTGGCCTGACACGCTGTTTGGGCTGTCAGCATTTGACAGCAAATGCTGTTAGCATTTGGGCCTCCTACGTCATGCAGTCCAGATTGTGGTATTTTACATAGGGCTCTTCATGATGTCTCCCCATGAAGACGTTACGTCGCTCCTGCCACAAGGTCGGACTGCGCTGGGGAGTCGGTTGCAGTCTGCTACTAGCAGGAAGCTAATGTTGGTGTTTTCTCGACAACCGGTGTTTTCTCCAAAGATCACACGAGATTCCATGACATCAGTCAATGACGTAATTCCATATTAATTGTTAGTTTTGAAATAAACATGAACATCCATCCTTTGGTAAAAGTAGTAGTCTCAGTTTCAACCTGTAGCTGACTTATTTGGGGGATATAAAATTCATAAATTAGTTTCCACTAAGAACCCAATTGTTTTAAGACGTTACTTTTGTGATTAGTAACTAATTGATTAGTGATTAGTAACTAATAGTTTTTTTAATTAAATAATCATCAAATATATAATTAGAAACTACCTTTGTCTATTTTGTATTTTATACTGCTTAGTTAATCTTGTTTCTCTATTAGTTAATAGTATTAAGTTAAGTGTTAATTTAGAACCACCTATTACTTCCTGCATAGCCCATTATTCTAAAGTGTTGCCATATTTTTATATTGTACAAACTGTATTTTCCATCCCCTAACCCTCACCCTAAACATGGATATTGTTATTTTTGTGGGGACATTTTGTTCCTAAAATGTAGGGTACTCCTGAACCACACACACATGATACACACACGTTCATGATAGATATTACTCATGATAGTTAAATCATTTTACAAGTATGCATTTCAGTTGTGAGTATGCAGTTCCCTCAAGCTGTTTTTAGAGCACTGGAACAAAATATAAAAATGTCCAAAATATAAAAATACAGCCCCAAATCTGTCATGTACAGTGCAGTACATCCTTTACATAAGTTTACATAGATTATGTTTAAGTTCTGAGCCTTTCACTGTTACCAAACTAAACAAAAAGTGTGTGGTTTGTGTAAACAATGCAGTGAGACAATGGCGTTGCGTGATTTTAGAAGGAATTTTGCAAGACATTGTGCAAGGTTTGATAAACACCCGAAAGTTGCACAAATGTTTACTTGTGACATTGTCGTCATGGTAATTCAGTGGACCAAGCCCTGGTTTACTCACATCCATCCAGTATTTAAAACACAGTACCACAGAAACCAGAGTAAATACAGACTGTGAGATTGCAATAACTGGACAAGAACATCTGTGCAAGGTGTTTATGACTTTTTTTTCTTATCTTTATTACTGGTTATTGAATAATCTACAAACAAGCAGAGCTTACCTTTTGTTCTTTTGATTCTTATTTTGTAGGATGAAGACATTACACACAATGCTACTGATGCTGTTTGTTGCATCAGTCTTTTCAAAACCAGTGAGTATTAATTTTTTTATGATTTTTTAATACTGTTACTGTTAATAACATACAAGATACAGTTGATTACTATTAATGAAAGGATCAACTGTGTAAATCCTCAGTTTCATTCGCACAGAAGATTTGGTTCAAACTCTGTGCGATCTAGATTCAGTTCAGAGGAAAATGATTCAAGCAGAGAAGACAGGGAGGATTCACAGTCTGATGAGAAATCTGAATCCGATGAGTCTAAATCAAGTGAATCTGAATCTTCGGAGGAAGATACCAGAGTTGTCTCAACCACTTTCCCTCCAGCTAGCACAAGAAGTCCATCGACCACTGGAAAGACAGCAACAACACCGTCAATTACCACCCCACAAGACTTCACAAGCTGTGTTACTACAATGACCACTGGAAAGACAGCAACAACACCGTCAATCACCACCCCACAATACTTCACAAGCTGTGTTACTACAATAAGGGGTGATGGTGAAGTTGTAATATCTTGCACTTAATCATCATTTGAATGTTTAAAGAAGTACAGCTCATTACAATGTAAAGTAATGTTTATGTGCTGATAATGAAGGTCTTATCAATGAATTATTTATTTTAAACTGCTTATCACTATTATGGTTGTGAGTGCTTATTTAGAGACACAACACATAGTTTTCCAATGGGATTTATTATTGGTAGTACTTTGTCTGCAGCAATAAAATATCTATACAATGAAACGAGGGTTCAGTTCATTTTTTGCAATAAATATTATTATTATTATTATTGTAAATGGAATGGAACATATTATATTGTTACAGTACATACTGTACTGACACATTTAGCACATTGCATTTTGGGACACAGTAATTTGGCAATCAGTAGATTCCAGTTTTGTTTGCAGTATGTCCTATATATATGTTAGTTATTGCATCCAATAAAGATTAGACACAAATTAATTCTATAGCTGTTTTGTGAAGAGTGAAATTAGACATGAAAGTGTTGACATTTCTGCATTTCTGTTCTTTACAATCTTTCAGAAAGGAAACCATTAAATAGGTATAGTGCACAAGTCTACTGGAACTACTTTTATTATAGGCTACTCTTAGCAGAGGTGAACCAAGGTGAAGTGGGGGCCCCAGGCAAAATGAATAGATGAGGCCCTTCTAAAAGATTACTTTGTTTATATATCTTTGTTGCCTAAATATACATTTATACAACATAAAGTAGTCAAAACACATTATATAACATAAATAGTTAATTTTTTTAAACAAAGTGCATATTCTTTGACAAAATATTAATCTAAAATCTAAAAAAGATACAGAACAATCTTCTTA
>JAUMHI010000051.1:2252713-2272868 GCA_032359435.1 Enteromius unitaeniatus
TGATTACTTGTCATGTCATTATCATGGAAATTGTGTTGACCAAGCCTTGGTTTACTCATATCCATCCTGTATTTAAGACACAGTACCACAAATACCAGAGTAAATACAGACATTGACTTTACAATAACTGGACAAGAACGCCTGTGGAAGGTTAAACTATTCATCTTTAATCTATGTTTATGACTTTTTAATTTGTCTTTATTGGTAGTAAATAATCAATGAATACAAGCAAGCAGAACTTATGAATAGCATTTTTAATTTGTGGTAAACCCTATTTGAGTTAACCAGCAAATAATAGTTTCATTTGTAACAATAGTTTTTGATGCCTATATTGTAGGATGAAGACATTACACACAATGCTACTGATTCTGTTTGTTGCATCAGTCTTTTCAAAACCAGTAAGTTTTTTTTTTAGGATTTTTTTAATACTGTTACTATTAACAGTAACATTAACATACAAGATACAGTTGATTAATATTAATGAAATGATCAACTTTGTAAATCCTCAGTTTCATTCGCGCAGAAGATTTGGTTCATCGGGCTCAATACGATTTAGATTCAGTTCAGAGGAAAATGATTCGAGCAGAGAAGACAGGGAGGATTCACAGTCTGATGAGAAATCGGAATCCGACGAGTCCAAATCAAGTGAATCTGAATCTTTGGAGCAAGATACTAGAGTTGTGTTGAGCACATTCCCTCCAGCTAGCACAAGAAGTCCATCTGACAAGACAACAACACAATCAACCACCACCACGCAAGACTTCACTAACTGTTTCACTGTGGATCTGTCACATTCAAAAAGAGGTGATAATGATAATGTCAATATAATACCTTGTAGTAATACTGTTTAATCATCTTTTAATGCAAAACAAACAAAGAATGAATGGTGTAATGACAATGAAGGTGTTAATACAGAATGATAACCTTTAAAATGATCTACTTTTTCAAATTGCATATCCCCGTTATGGTTTTAAGTGTTCATTTAGAATAAATAAAAAAAATGTAACTGTCATTGTAATTTTATGATTTCACACCTTTCAAAATTATGTATCCAGTGAGGATATTGTTTATTGACCACGATTTTGCCTAACCAATGTTGTTCCCGTTTGCCTGTGTTTCTGACTCTGCCTGTACGACCTTGTTAAAAAATAAAAGCTGCGCATGGATCTGCACGTCCCTGTCTCCTATGTTACATACCGTATGTGGTAAATGTTTAACCCTACTTTTTTTTTTTCTTGAATCATGATTAGTATAGTTTTTAAAATGTGAATTCCATTAAATTTACTTTAGAACTGCTTTTAAAGTTGTTTTTTTAGACTTCATTTTACATCTCCGCCTCATACTCAAAATATGTGTTTTGCTGTTAAGTTAATTATATATAAAATGTGTCTGCAAAACATTACCAGACAGTAGAGAAACAGTATTTGGTTTGATAGTTCTGTGATAAGCAGACACAATTAAACCTACTGTACACTAAGAGCGTCACATTAGTAAAACAGAAGAAATGTGCACCATGCTGCTACTTTGTCAACACCAATGTCATTGTGGTAAAGAATTGGACATTTTATTTAGTATATTTATTTTTGTAAGAAATTACAATTTACCCAGACTATATGCGCACCCAGAGCAGGCTAATTACAGAGCACTAGACTCCTCCAAACTTCAAAGTTTGACAAATATTTGTCTGGAGCCTGCACATCAAGACAGAAAAGCACAGCTGTCGCTACATAACAATGTTCACTTTTAGAAATCAAAAGGGTTTTGACACATATCTGAAGGTAAGTTTTATCATTTAGACACTCATATTGCTCTAACTAGTGGAAAGGTATTTCTGTGTAAGAAATAAACCAGCCTAATCTTGTTTGCTGGTCTTAGCTGGTTTAATCTGGTCTTTCAATGTGACCATCTGCAAAGTGAACCCTTCTAAAGTCCCTCTCAACATACCAGGGAGGCTAACTTAGTCCAGCAAACCATTTTAGGCATGGTATATATATTTTTTCTTCAGCAATGCATTTCTATACTGTAAATCTATGAGGATTTTTGCTTGAGCTAAATGTTTTCTTTTCGAGGAGACAACTGACAACGTGAATGCCTTACAGGATTTTATCTGAAATTCCTTTAAGTCTAGTAGCCAATATGAACAATGCTTTATCTTGTATATTTTCTGTGCATGAAAAAAAACACTGCATACCTGATAAAGGTCAAAAATTTATTCATAAATGATCAGACATTACATACATAAAGCAGTATAAAATTACATTTACATTAATAATTGTGCAATGAACAGGAAGACATCGTTGAGATGAAACTGCATCTCATGGCAACAGTTCAACAACTTGCGTGAACCGTATGTGCTCTGCTGTTTGTCTAACTCACACTAACATCAGGTGGAGTGAGTCACAAGCACCATACAATTAATACATTTGCATTCGTTTCTGTCGACAGCCCGTTGAGGGTTTGTGCTCAGATGCGTTTATTTTGCTATGATAATGGTAGCGTCGGTGGTCTGGGTGGTCTCCTCCGAAGAATCGCTCTCCGGTGAGGAGTCTTCGTCGCTGTCTGCTGCTCCAGGCGTGGCTGTGGTCTCCTCGCTGCTCAGGCTGCTGTCTGAGTCCTTTTCGGTTTCTTCCTGGCTGGCGCTCGCGCTGGCGTTGGTAGTGTCACCAGCACTTGCTCCCTCGCTGTCTGACTTTGCTGTAGCGTCCTGGTTTCCGGTGGGAACGATCTCTTGGCTTCCTAGACCAGCCTGGCGGTCGTTTGGCTCCATGTTCTCCACCTCTGGAGTGCTAGTGTCATCCTCCTCCAGAGGAATATCATGCACCTGCAGAGCCTGAGAAACAACAGAACATCTCAGCGACAGTAGCTATACGTTACCATTCAAAGTTACCAAATAAACCCAAAACTGAAATATTGCATAAAAACTTTTGAGAACAAATCCTTCCAGTGAGTTGAAAATAACAAAATCATCACTTCCTGATTAACTTGATGTAATTACACAGAAAATGTCATTTGCAGAAGTAGGAGAAGGCACTGTATAATATTTTTTGTATACAATAAATGATGAGCTTCAGAGCATGCAGACCAAATATGGTCATGTTATCTTATTTTTCAGAGCCAAAGCAGTTCTGTGAGTTCAGTAAAGCACTCATTTCAGATGCTGTGCAATAAGATCTGTCCATTGGTTGGTCCAGTTTTGTGCTGTTTGCAATTGAATAGTCTTTTTGTTTCTTTCTATTTTTTTTATATAATGTGCATGCTTTCTTAACAGACGAGAATTTTATTCTGCTTAGTTTTTTGTGCACATTTGAAGAACTTGTGTGCAGCTTGGCATTTCCATCCAGTGTTTTATTTATTTATTTTATTAAATAATTTTAAATTTTTTTTTGTGCCAAATTGCATATAAAAATAGGTGTATGGAAACATACCTAGTGATTCAGATTATCTTGTATTATTTTTTGTTGATTCGAGTTATAATTCATGTGTGTTGCATAAATAGTACACCCCGTGTTCATTTAAGTGAATCTTCGAGCTAATCAATTCCCTAGAACAAATCATACTTTCTGATACTACATACAACAACAAAAATATAATTTACATCACAGAGTCAAAAGCGTAATACATACTGTAGAACAGCGAGTCAAATTGTGAACAAGTTTGGTCAAGTGAATCTTCCGAGTGAATCGATTCACTGGAATGAATCAAATTTTCCAATACTACTGTATATAGCAGAGAGGCCCGTTTAGGATGAATTGATTCCCTAGAACAAATCGGACTTCCCAAATTTTACATACAGTACGAGAGAGAACCATTTAAGATGAATCGATTGAACAAATGATTCACACATTGCTATGCTATATGGCAGAGAGGGAGTGTGGAAGAGAACCGTTCAAGTGAGTGCGTTTGCTTATTCCCTCAACATAACGCTGTAATAAAGCTTGTAACTATAAACAATGATAATATCATTAGTTGAACGTCTTGTACGGTACCGAAATAAAGTTACTTGCAACCGACAACTCATCCCCACTAAAAACTATTTGATATGTTCTGCCAAGGTACTTTCTTGTGTTGTACGTAAATACTTGTCAAACTTTGGAAACATAGAATAACGTATGCATTTACCTTGTACAGTTTAATCTCTTTCTCCACATCGTTGATGCTTTGGTCATCGTTGGACTTCTTGCTCACGAATGTCAAGCCGCCCAACTTGTCACTGCTGTAGGACTTGTATGGGGAAGGTATTTTTTCTAAGTCATTTGAGTCCACGTAGACAATGTTTTTTTTGTAGTCACTAGGGTAGCCCAAGCTGTCTCCTCGGCCGTTGTTGATGATGGGGTCCAGTGAGGGTCCCACTGTGTATGGGACAACAGTGCTCGCAGTCTCTCCGGATTCACTCTCACTGGAGTTGGTGTCCTAAATGGACAATATTTGTTAATGATCTGGCAGTATAACTCTCGGAAGCTTTACTGCCATGTGATGGATGGTGGATGTGATTGCTGGGGTGTACAATGTGAAATTTCACTGGTCCAAAATAATGTTGTAATTGCATGTTAAACATCAAATATGTTTTCTTTCACTGTGACTGTTTCTCATCCTACAGCAGTTAGGCATTCAGTTTTGACAGGCTAATTGTTTGGTAATGAAAACTTTTTTTGTTAAAAATGATGCAATAATTGGGATCTTAATGCATATATGCATATTAGGAGAAAGTTCCTGTGTATTCCATCAGCCACTGTACTTTCATTATTACTTTTATTTTTAGTACATTTTTGTTTACTCTACATGTATGCATCTGGCAGATGCTTAGATACAAAGCAAATTTACAAGTGCTTGCTTTCTGTGGAAATCGAACCCATAACTTTTTACGTTGCTAGCAAACATGCTTTACTGCTGGAATCTGCCACTTGATACCCATTATCAAACATTATCAAATAAGTTTTGAAACAAAATCAGTTAAAAATAATGACAGAAAACACAAGTGACTTACATTCTCCTGTTCATTCTCATCCTCATCTGTATCCTGCAAATGAAAGAAACAGTATTGAGACTCACAGCAGGGTCACTTACAGTGTGCGTCTAGACCAGCGGAAGGGTATTTTTAGAGTCTGTTGTCTTTTATTGGCTATAGTGGGAGTGCGTTGACGTGTGATGTGGTTAGAGGATGAGTTTTCATTTACCTCACTGTCATCTGCACTGTCTGTGCTTTCATTGGATTCTGTTGCCGTTGTCTGAAACACAACCAAATGCTTTGGCATAAACATAACAACACTCACTGTATTTTTCATGTACGTGCCAATTAGCACATCCTAGAATTTAAATAGTTCAGTTTATTTCAATATTTTGAGATTAAAGGAAAAGTTCACACAGTAGAATTTTTAAAGAATTTTCCAAAGAATTTTTAAATATGTACTAATTAATCTTTTCATGCAATGAAAGTGAAAACCAAAAAAATAAATAATAATAATAATAGCCAGATTCATGTACAAATCATTTACTGACATTTTTCTAGCATTTTGTAGCTTAAGGTTGTCGTGATTTTAAAAAAAAAGGTAAGCATATTCTTCAAAAAAATTATATTTTTTGCTCCCCAAAAGAAAGAGAGGGTGAATAAATACTGACAGAATTGTCATGTCTGGGATGAACTATTCAAGTATAGATAAAATACAGTTTTACCTGTGTAGTTTCTGCCTCGAACATAACATCTGCAGCTTTTCGTAGAATAGGAGGCAGCTGTATGACACAGATGTTTAGTTAAAATTGCAATATTGTTTTCTGCGGAGTATTAATTTTAAAACAGTGTCCATTCTGTCCATATGAAATAAGATACTTGCCGGTTGAGCAACCACAAGTTCTTCTGAGCTCTCCGAACTGCTAGCTGAACGCTTCACCTGAGAAATAAGTAAAACTATATGTGTGAGTGTGCAAGAACACAAAAAAATTGGAGTGTACAACTTTAAACCCCAGATTTTAATGGACTTACAGGTAGACAGAAAACTGTGGCGAAGAGGAGTGTTAAAACAATAACTCTCTTCATTTTTGTGCAAAACACTCTGAAATGGAAGAAAAACAAAAAGCTTTTCAGATCTGATCCTCAGTTATAAAGAGCATCGGTTTTGACCTTATTAATGTAAGTGATGCAGCCTACACCAGCTACAAGAGATGTTTTACAAAGAGCGTTGCCTGTGCTGTTTCACTTTAATGTTCTAACAATAAAATGCCTCAAGTGGTTATTTTTGGTATTTACGCATTTACCAACTCGGAAGGAAGCATGCCTTTTAAGGGCGCTCTCAAACATGTTGGCAAATGCCAAAGGACTTCCTGCCATGAAACATCTCGTTTGTTTTCAACTACATCTACATCGCATAAAGTATAAGTTGAGGTAGTGTGTGTTTAGCTATACCTATAATGATCTCCTCTGGTGTATAATTCCAGAAGTTATATGTAGACTATGTAGCAGCCACAATCCCAAGAAATAGCACGCCTTTGGCTCCAGACTTAGTTTCTCATTAGAATTTGCAATGTTGCGAGCCAAGGCCTAAAATTTGTGGCGTCAAAGGAAATGCGAAGCAAAAGACTCAGTGTGGAAACGTTTTTGCAGGGGCTGCAGGCAGAAGTAATGGTGGCATCTGTCAGTCAGCCAGTATTATTATTCTTTTGTATGGAACTTTAATTTATATGGTTGTGTTGCTGGAATAAATAAGTCAGTTGACAAATTAGTAAGGCATTTATGTGCCATAGCCGCAACTTTCTCTTTCGTCTGTCAAGTTCATGTTAATCATCTCTGCCTATAATAAACTGTGGTCAGAATCATTAAAAGCCTTCATAACGTCAGTCTTGTACTTACATTGACTCCATTTTCAGTACTCTTGTTCTGCAAGAACTGCATTTGAGTTATGACTTATTTATCATTTAAAATAGGCTGTAGCTATACTGTCTCATCCACTACCACTCATACATGTGCAGATAAATGCCTGCCAGACTTCAAAAAACTGCAGTCTACAATCGAGTAAATACATCCATGAATAACTGAAAGCTTCCCCCAACATCAACATACTTAAAACCAGTTCTTCAGAATCAACGTTCTGAAAAATACCTACAAATGAGAATTGTGACTTACCTCTTTCTCTTTGAGAAATTTGAAGTTCTTTGACTAAGTCTGAGGATAGACTGAGGTCCGTTGATCAGATGAGATCTTGCTGTGTTTTGATGCTAGTGAGAGATGGCTGCTGGTTGGCTTTTTAAACCCTGCTCCCTCTGGAAACGTCCAATGGCAGTGGAGCTTGTGATGTCATGAGGTTTACCGCTGCTGTCCCACCTTTTTGCTCCCACTCTTCCTGTGGTTTATATGGCCGGGCAATGCAAACATTCACTACCAGGCATGACAAGCAGAAAAAAATAAAACTTGTGCTTAGGATCCTAGATATAATGTTGTCATGCTTATTATCAATAAAATAGTATGCATTTACAATGGAAAGAGTCAATGTCCTCTTTAATTGTTATTATATCATAAAATGGGCCAAATAAATATTTAATGGCTTTAATTAAGGAGTTTAGTGCCTCTGGCTGTAAAGTAGAATGAAGTGTTAAGTGTGTAATCAGTTCAAACTTTAGTAGGGAACAGTGTGTCTCAAAATCACAAAAGGTCCAGTTTATGTTACAAATAATAAAATGTTTGCTGGGCACACTAAAGGTTAGGGATTCAAATTACTTTTTTGCTGCAATCATTATTGATAACCTCAAATTTTAGCCTATGTATTTTAAAAGAAATTAAATTAATAAAAAAAGATAATAAATCAGTAACTGAATTAGTAGTCATATATCTGCACTGAATGACAGGATGTAAATAAACATGCTCTCATAAAATGCATTGTACTGAATGTTATTAATATCATGTTATGTGTGTGTGTGTGTGTGTGAGAGAGTTTGTGGTTTGATGGTTGAGAGGCAGATATACAAATAAAATCTTTGGAAAGCACCACTCAGATTTCCAACTAAGTTCTTATTTTTGTATTTCCATTTTCAATTGAAACTAATAATAAATATAATAAACAAGCCCTAGGTCTAATAACACTGGATTTTAGGTAAGATTTATGTATAGTCCATATGTCTTTTTCACATAAAAAGGTAGAAAAACATTGTACAGTTTATTTGAGTAGGATGATGGTGTGTCATACCAAAATCACATGAATTTCCCATCAGTCTGTATCATTCCAATGATTCACAGTCAGTTTGTAGCAATGCAGTCAGATGCTCAGAATTTGCAGTCAAAACTATTTTTAAAGTGTGTGCCTCTCGGGTGGCCTTTCGTGTTATTCTGTGCATTTGCAGTGTTCGACTATATTGTATGGGGGGAGACCAGACAATTTTGCATTCCCTGACTTCTACTATACAATTATTCCCCATTAACAAGCAGCACATGAACATAAATAAACCCCTGAAAATGATAGTTAGTGTTCATGATTCATGATTTGCTTTGCTATTGTGAGATGTACCTTAGGGCAGCAATTAAAGAGACTGAAAATCAGCTCTAATGATTGACAGGCAGTGTATAGACTTGAAACACTATACATCACTTGCAGTCATTGGTATAATGATTCTCATATAGAGTGTGAAGACAAAAAAGTCAATCGGGAAAACATCATAAAACATAAAGCTACATCAGACATGCTAATCGTAGGTTGTCATCTAGAAAGCTTGAGAACACATGTTAAGACATGCATCACTGAACCACCATTCATATAAGAAGTGAAATGTTTTTCATTTCTTCACTAAGGCTAATGTAGTAAGGGGGAAAGCAGTCTATAGTTTGTGTCTGGAATTTTCTTTAATGTAAAAATAAGCGCCTTGCTGTGATGCAAGGCGGCCAAACCGCCTGTGGCTCACGGATGGATTAACAAAAAAACTGAGACACCACCACAACACCGCAAGTTTACAGATACTTTCTCATTTCTGTAAGAAATAATCGTGCTGACTGGTGTGTTTTCACACCATATAGGTCACGTATTCCCTCATCTAAATCTGTCAGATTTAATGACTAAAAATGTAATAATTCACAGGTTGTGTTTTGATTTTGTCATAAATTAGTTCTTTTTTAACTAGGTATTTTTTCTGTTGTAAAATGAAAATTAGGTTTGAAGCTACAGGTGTAAAATTGAACACCGAAAACGAAGATACTACATAACGCATAAAATCACAGCCAATCATAGCATATTTGATTTGAATATTTAATCTGCAAAGTACATCAGTAAAATGTGACATCAGTGGTTCAAAGCTACGAGAATGCATTTTGTGAACAAAAATAACTATTCAACAATTCTTCTCCTCATCCCGAGACACATTACTTCTGCTTAATGTTAACAACGTATACTGCTGCCTAGGTTTAACACGTATATGTGTCAGCAAAAACAAGTGCATGTGTTCTGACGCACCACATCATTCAGAATCATTGAATAAAATCATAATTTTGTATTTGTGCACAACAAGTATTCTCGTAGCTTCATAAATCACATGGACCATTTTACTGATTGTCCTTGCTATTTTTCTTGACCTTAATCATGGTAATAACCTTGCAGTCTATGGGGAGGATCAGACAGCTCTCAGATTTTATCAAAAATATCTCAATTCGTGCTCCAAAGATGACCAAATTCAAGCTGAGTTTGGGATTTCCTGGATGCTGTTATCATTGCTGTTATCACAAACCTACTGTAACTGCATAGTTGTCAGAGAACACAGACTCAAATGGTCAAGGTGAGTATCTTTGATTAAGTTTTTTGGTTTATTAACTATAAGGTGAATAGATTTGTGGGATATGTAGTGTGCAGAGGTGATAGGCAAGGTGTCTGTCCTGAAAATTGAGAAGATTTGATTAATTTCTGAGCTGGGTGGAAATGCAAGGAGATCTGTCTTAGCTTGGTTTAGGGGTGGGTGTGTTCTGGCAATCTTCTGCCTGAAATAAGATTTTTGCTTATATAACAGTGGTGAGGAGTTCATGTTCCTGGATAATGGGTCCTGTTTTGTGTAAATTGAATGAAGGTCAGGGCCAAGTACTGAACCCTGAGGTTGATTGAAGTGACTTAGACACCACTTTTTGCCACAAAACCCTGAACAATCTTCCATTGAGATAATACAAGACCAAGTGGAGTGCTGTGATGACACTTGCAGAGATGGTCGACAAGATGATCTGGTGACTTAAAATGTAGAAGCGTACCTTTTTCAAAACACATCTGAGTGACTAGCAGGTTTTAACTTGAACCATGAGGCTATGTCATTTTATTTTACTAGTGTTTTGTGTACATTTTAAATATGTTGACTGTAAATGTATACATTTTTAGTCATTAACTTGACTAAACTTGAATCCCAATAAGCCACTGGTATGCTGGGGAATATTCACTTACCATTGCTGATGAATTGAACTGATGAATCCATCACTGACACAAGACAAAAATCGTGACTGTCCAGTGACATTTCAGTGTTACCACAAAGTCTGTGTGTGGTGATCTTCTTTCCACAATGTCTGGGTTTTATGCAGGTTGGACTTTATGAACTCAGTGAAGCATTCTCCAGGACTGCATTCTAATCAGCCTAGTATTTGTCTCTGTACTGTGGTTTGGTGGCTTTGGAAATTAAGTAAAAAAGGCCACATGGCTTCAATTCAGCCCTGATCCACAACATTAGTTTATGAAGTTGATGTCACCCTTTACAAGACTTAAACCAATGGAGTTCCAAGTTGTCTGCCATTAAATAACCCCAAACCATTAATTTTTGTGGTCAGTTTGTTTGGAAATATTCTGCAGGAACACATTACCTATATGAATTATACATACCCAGGCATGCTTTTAAAGGACTGTTGAATTATACTATCAGCTTCTGAACTGTTAAAACTATATTAGGCCATTAATATCAGATGTGGTCTAGATTACACTGTTTTACAACTGGGGAATAACATGATCAAGACCTAAAAACCACTTTTAGACACTTTTATGGTTATGGCAATGGAATATCCATATAAGCCAGTCAATATGTGAAAATCTGGCCTGCACTTCATAGTAATCAGCTATATGTTAAGCAGTGTATCCATATGTGAAAGTCATAAAAATTGTCAGAGTATGTTAACCAGCAAACGTGTGGGTTTAAGTGGTAGGTTCTTAACCCCAAAAGTTCAGCAGACAAGTCAAATGTATGCGCGGCTTCCGTTAAATTCCGGTTCAGTTTAGGCATGAAACATTTAGGGATTCTTGGAATTGTTGGGAGAAGGTGATGTGAAAAAACAAACAGGAAGTTATACAACATCTTTCTGAAACTGAGTCGCATACTGTGGTGCAGCCTTCTGACTCAAAATATAAGTATGAGGCTAATTTGTCTAAAACTGAACCACGTATAACTGGTATATCCAAAACAACAGTGTTGTCACATAGTCTAAACAGAATAAAAAGATGTACAGTATGTGGAAACAGTGACATGGAAAACATTAAAAGTCATCACCCCAATAAGAATAATACAATTAATCTTGTGGAAACCTCTTAAAACAAGAAATGTCTTCCATCGACAAAACAATTTTGCTTGATGACAAAAAATAGGACAAGGAGAACAACATTGCATTAAATTCTGGTAAAAGCTTCAGGAATAATATATTCCTAAATAATAATGTTCAGGTGATTTTTACATCAACATGAATGATACTTAAGCTACGTCCACATTAAATGCATTTCTCTACCATTTGATTCCACAAATTATGTCAGAAGAATAGTGTGGGAGATGAATTATGTCTTATCACTCAATATCATCTCAGTGAATGTTTCTGCTTCAAGGTGATTTAAGCAGTTTCAGATGTGTCAGTGTGGACAAGCAACTTTTGAAAAATGCTTAAAGCGCTAATGTGGGATGTGTTTTAAAATGTTCAAGGTTATCTGAATTAGCTGGGATTTAGCCTAAATTGTTGTTTTGGACTTTGGTAACTAATACAAATATACAGTATAGTCTGGAGTTGGATTCATGGCAACTTAACATTTTTAGTTAATATATTTACTTAATTAAAACAAAATTCTATCAAAATTTTCTATCAAAATTCTAATTCTTAACTCTGACTCCAATTAAAACACATCTGAACCAAGATAATTAAGGTCTTAAGGATAGAAATGTTTTAGAGGCGTTATAGTGAAACTCTGCTGCAGGATATTGACCCTCCAGGGTATTGGAGAACTGAGCTAGTATATTAATTTATATACTTGTCTTAACCTGATTCTCTATGTGGTACTATATTTACTTTTAGAAGCAGTCAGGTCAGATTTCATGGGAAAATACTGTACCAGGCTTACGGCATTTGTTCTTAAATGTTTACATCATGTCTGGAAATAAAGAAACAAGGTCTGGCTCATGTGTGGACTGTAGCTATAACAGTGTTGTTGTGTGGAATTTGGACTACTATGCAAGCTAGAATTTATTGTAGCATATACAGCTCTAAACGGCAACTCTGGTCCTGACCTCAACAGATTACAAAACAAAAAAACACCACTGTCAAAATGGGTAAAAGAGTTAAAGGCAAAAACTTGGTTGAAAAAAAAAAATTTATCAGTGGGGCATGCATGACAAATCCTCTCTGAAATACTGTGCAATGCATCCCAGAAAACCTTCTAAGATAATTAATTAGTGGTTTATGCTTTTGGTGAAACCATCAGCATGCATTTTTGTAACTTATTTTTTTAATTAACCGTTCATCAGCAGAGCTCAGCATATATGTCTATAAATCTAAAAATTTCACCAAACAAAATAGTTGCATCTTGTAACTTTTTCTTTTTGTCCAATTTTCAGTTGTTTGAAAGCTTTTACCGCCCATCGTAAGTGGTTGGTTTGAATCTTTACTCAAAGACAACTATACCAAAGACATTTTAAAAGTCCCTATGGAAAATATCAATAAGAAAACTGCACTGTTGTATTGTATGGTGATTACAGGTGAGCACAGCAATCTGTGAAGGACAACAGAGCCGAAGCACATCTGACATAAAACATTAATTTCATCAGTTTTATAGTGCACCTTTATGTTGACAAAAAAACTTGCTATTTATTTATCTATGTTTAGTATTTCCTTCTTTCTTTTTTACAGCCTTAGTTTAAGTACTTATTTGTGTAAACAATTGAAAAACTTTATATTAAATATTTTATATATTAAAATAAAATATGTAATATTAAATATGGATATGTTCTGCATGATAGATTCTGTAAAGTGTATTTTAACACTACAGCTGTGTCAGCATTTTCTGTCAGACTACTGCAATTTGTGAGCCACAACTTTTCAAAACCAAATGATTTACAGTAAATCGTTGTGTTTTGGTCAAAACGATGTGACATGGCACATGTCTTTCATGAAGCCTTTGTTTTTTCTCATCCCACGTCTCTACCCAGATCGTATATGCACGGATGTTATACCATCTGCTGTGTTTGGATTTCCACCCCCATTTTCCACCATGACTGGAGAACCATACTTCCTGTTTGAATGAAATACACTGACTTCAGGCTGAAGATCCACATGTCACTGCTTTATTTAACTACAACAAATCTACACAAGAGAAGAAACAAAACACAAGAACTTTTCCAATAACACATAATCAACAATTAACTTACATTTAGAAACACTGTGAGTGTAGAGCACCTTTGAACTTACTACGTGTCTGGCAGTTAATACGTGTCTGTCACAGTAATAGTGACATAAGTATCGCCTACACAGTCTGTACCATTTCATACCCAGGATGGAAATAGGCTATAATAGAAGGTACATTTCCTGTCTGGTAAGATGGTTTTGGATGGTGTTTTGCTTAAGTGCTTACTTTATAATTAGACACTATGAGTAACCATGATTAAGATGTTGTAAGGGAGTAATTTTTGCACATCCCAAATACACTCCTTAGTGAAAACGATTCATGCATCATTCTTAAAAGTACCCAATCCTAAAAAAACCTGGAAACCTTAATATTACATAATGGATGTGTAATAAGAAACAAATGGTGAAAAAAGAGATCATAATCATGTTGTTAACTGTGTAATGGCTATCTTACAGTAAATGACACAATACTGTACTAGTTTGTACAAGAGTGAATCTGCAGTGTCACTTGTAACTAAACTTTTGTTATGATTAGCTAAAAAAAGCTAGCATTCAGCAAACAGTACTGCAATCATAATTGGATTCAGTTGTGTTTAATGTTGCAGCTAAAACGCATAAATTGTTTCCTGTAGACTCGTCCCTGTTGTTTGTGCTTTCCGTAAAGGAGCGAACAGGGGTGTGACTAGACCCTGGTTTTTGGGCTACAGCTACACATGTTTCTTCTACAGCCCCAGATCGTATTTTCTGCTTTTTTAAAGCTTCAGAAAAAAATTCTTTATTATGTTTATATGCACACTGCAGCAATTTAATTGAAGGAAACTAAATAAATGAAAAAGACAAAGCGAATAAAAACTAAACAAAACAATCCCCCTTTCGCTCATGAGATTTGACTAGTCCAGATTCAAGGCGCCTCCACACATGGCTAAGAAACAGTTGAGACCAGACATGTTTGAACAATTTACACATCCTCTCAATGGAAAAACATGTGTGTTAATAAATCCATTGAAGAAGATGACTTACAAACCATGTGCCTCTGGCACCTCAAAATTGAAGTATATCACTATACTGTATGATAAGATATTAAAATATCAATAATTATCTGCTGGATATTTATCTGGTATTTAAGTGTGGTGGAAAGATGTAGGAAAATATTGATTATGCCACCCTGAGAACAGGGAAATTAATCAACTACAATTAGAAAGGACACATTGGAACGTTGTTTCAAAGACAGGCCTGAGAAGTGGATACCAAAAATACAATCTTTATTTAACAATAAACAAGCATTAGTTAAAAAGATTAAGAAGACTGTTGACTGTGCATATCTCCTATATAGTGACAAATTTACCACCAAGTGCACAAATCTTCATTGCACACATTCAGATGCGTGCACACACCAGGATTACGTGTGAACACATTACACCCCACGACACAATCCCACCACTACACACTAGACTCAACGAGCGGCCTGCCTGGAAGCCTTGATTCCTGAAACACAAAAGAGGAAAGAAACAATGCATAAATAAATTCAGGCAAATTGAAAGTAAAGACAAATTTAACCTATAAATGAACATGAATGATTATTCCCTTCTAGAGGGGATGGAAAACAGATGGAAAGTATTTGCCTTTACACTTAACCCATCAACTATTAAAATGGGATACACCAGTATAACAAAATTAAACCAAAGATCACATATATGGCTTAACCAGGAAAACCATACAAATGTAATGTCAAAACAAGAAAAAAATTCCCAACAAAGCAAAATACAAAGATCCAAGCACTTAACTCACACACAACAAGTCAGCCCATTCACACAACAAACCGGTCGATCAAAGGCACATTATTCAGTTGAACAAAAAATGATTTTCCATGCCCGAGCTCGTAGGTTCTAAAATGGTTCTAAAATCCTCTCCAAGAATATAATTCAGTTTAGATGATTAGCCACCCTATAAAGCCTTGAGCGAGGGGCTGTGTGTGCTTAGCTGCCTGGCACCGATAACACTCCTGACTCCAAGTCGCCACATCTGAGGACATACCTGGCCAATAGCATCTCTGTCTCACCAATTCATTAGTGCGTTCCCTACCCTGATGCTCGTATTGCTGATGCAACTGCCTTAAAACCTCTGACCTCAAACCAATAGGCAACACAAATTGCAACACCTCCTCTTTACCATTAGGGCAGTGAATTAGGCAATAGAGCATACCATCTTGCTCTGTCAGACGATCCCACTGACGGAGCAATATCAAGGCACGCTTCCTAAATTGCCACACCTCCTGAATAACAGGGTCCGCTGTTTGCAATGAACCCAACTCACTGGCTGAATACCCAGGAAGCGTGGAGACTACACATTGTGTCACTATCCCACCAGGGTCTATCCCCGTTAGTGGCCGTAAGGACTTGGGGATTACAGTGTCAAGGGCTAACCCATCCAAGGCACTCTGTTCTAAGGGGTCCCGCCTTGAAAGTGCATCAGCACTTTTATTACTTTTCCCTGACCTGTACTTGATCTCAAAATCGAACGCCGCCAACTGAGATGCCCAACGCTGTTCCGTAGCGCCGAGTTTTGCAGAGGTCAGGTGGCTAAGGGGATTATTATCTGTGAAGACAACACACTTATAACCCAACAGATACTTGCGGAACAACAAACTCCAGCTTCATAGAGCTATAGTTAGACATGTTACGCTCAGTGGGCCTTAGACTGCGACTGGCATAGGCCACTGGTTGTATCTTACCCTCGTTTTCCTGGGACAGGACTACCCCTAGTCCTTGGTAGCTGGCATCAACCTCCAGGATAAACGGTCTAGAAAAATCAGCGTATGCAAGTACTGGGGCAGTGGTAAGTTTTTTTTTAAGTCCCTCAAAGCTCACCTGACATCTCTCATCCCAAGCATCGACAAACCTCCTACCGGTCGGTTTCCCCTTTGCACTCACAAGCCTATGCAGAGGAGCCGCCATCTTGGAAAACCCCTCTACAAAACGCCGGTAATAGCTGTAGAAACCAAGGAAGGATCGCAACTCTTTGACACTAGAAGGACGAGGCCACTGGGCCACAGCCTCAATCTTACTAGGATCTGTCGATACTCCCCTAGAAGAGATAACATGACCCAAGTATCTGACACCTCCATCTAACCCAGGCACACTTCCCTAACTTGGCTTTTAATCCCTCCCATTCCAAACGCCCCAAAACAACCTCTAACCTCTCTAGGTGCTGAGCAATAGAGGTGGAAAACACCACAATGTCATCTAGATATAAAAGTAAAGACTGACACTGCTGGAAAGTAGAGGGGGCATTGCACAACCCAAAGGGCATTCGATTCCACTCGAACAAGCCAAATGGGGTGCAAAAAGCGGTCTTTGGCTTGTCCCCCTCTGTGACAGGGATCTGGTTATAACCACTGGCTAAATCCATGGTAGAAAACCAACAGGCCCCTGTCAATGCATCCAGCAACACTTCAATCCAAGGCAGTGGAAAGGCATCCTGTCTGGTCTTGAGGTTTAACAGACTGAGGTCGGCTCTCCCGCCAGTGGGAGCGCGTGGCTTTTTTGTTTAGATGTCAGATAAAAGAACTGAAACTGCTCTGTCATATATGATTTCACATTTAAAAGTAATACAGCCTTTAAATCTGTAAAGGGTCTATTTTTATTTGTATACACTCACAATATCAACAAAACATTCTGCTTTTGGAAAACATAATAACGATAAAATGAACTGAAACTCAGCTAAAACGTGACTCACAGACATGAGAGTTATATCTGCAAAAAGCTGTATACGTCTACTCTAAAATGAAGTTTGTCATGTCGAAAGCAAATATTCTGTGATAAAGTTATCAGTGTGAAAACAACACCATGTTCGTTTTGTTTTGTTTGAGCTCATTATAGTTAATTCGACCATGCCCCCGGGCTTCATGCACTATTGTTATTACAATCATCCACGTGCAATGCGCGCAACATGTACACGCCCACAACAGCAGCGCAAGCTCTGCTTGAAAACATTTCTTCAAGTTCACTTCGGCTGCGTTTCATTTCTGGAAGAAGACGTGCTGTGAGAAATAAGGTTTCCTTTACTTCAGACAAAGATTTGGCGCGTGTGACTCGATTCAGGAAGATATCATGAAAGGAATAACAGATGCATCGTGCAAGCTGACCCACAGAGCAGATCTTTATAATGAGTAAGTGTTTCTTTATTTTTTGCTTTGGTTTAAATTGTATTGTGGCATAAACCAGAACACATTTACAAGTTGTGTTTTTCCCAAACTATAATTCCTGACTAAAATGCTTGAAATCGAGTGAAACGGTTTGAATATGACAGGCACCCCATTGACAGACTTACGATGTATAATAAAAACCATTACAATATTAAAGTAATATGAGTGAATGATGGATTCCTGTGAGTCTTAAAAGGTTTAGATATATTGATGCTCTGTTCACAAATCTATTTTATTAATATATATCTATATAATGTCCTAAACAATAATAATAAAATCTTGGATATACTGTAAAATGCTCTTTCAAGATAATACAAAGCATGCATCGGTGCATCGACTTCAAAATCCCTACATATACTGATATTAGCATGCTAACAGATGTTTTGTTGTTTGTTTTTTTGTCATCAGACACCTGTACAACAGAGTCCTGTCTCCTCTCTTCAAGCTGATGACCTCTAGGAGCGCTGTTACCAACATCAGATGTTTAACTACACTGAGATTCTATGGTAAAACAAGATTTTATTTTTCTTGAAAAGAAGCATTAAAGTCTTAAATACCAGGTATTATGTAGAGGGTTCACTTGTTGAACACATCTGTTTTCAGGATTGACTCAAAGTCTGCTAACATCTCTGTAGTTAGATCAGTGTGCTCAATAATGTGTCTTTGACCTTCATTACATATATTTCTTTTCATTATTTCTTACCTGCCATTAGGGGAGGGGTCTTTGTCTCTTCAGGTGAGAATCACTGAATATTAATGGCCATTCTCACGCCCTCACATACAGACTTTCAGCCTCAAAACATGTCTTTTAAAATTTAAATCAATATATTGTTTTCTCAGAAAAAGTAAGTGGAATGTTTTTTACATCATTCTGGAGTAAATATTCTAGCCTAATAAAATGGTTACTCAAATGTCTTGTGCAGGACTATTCAGTATGTGTTTAATGGCCTTATTTCAGCTACTTTTATTTTCCCAAAACTTACTAACCACACATATATTTTTTTTTTTTAAATGCAAACATGTACATTCATCTTTGTCATGTTTTGTTGTAGAACAATTTGTGCTGATTACAAGAAAAATACATGTTGGGCAATAATATGTTATAAGAAGCTGATAAAAGCACAAATATTAGAGCATGTCCAAACATCTCAAGTGCCCCAAAATCACCTCAGACCTCAGACGGTTAACTGACCTACCATCTTTCTTTTTGACCAAAACGATCGGGGGATCAGGCACCCTGGACGTGATCTTCGCAGATTTCCTTCATTCCGCCGCCGGGGCACCACGGACCCTGGGTTCAGCAGCAGTGGAAGACGCGAGCCAGGCCCTGGTCAAGGACATCACCCCCTCCGCTGCCTCCGGTCTTCGAGATCTCCACCCGGAACCGCTTCATTCCCCTCCGCGAGATGGAACGCACCGCTGTGATCGTCCGAGACTCCATTTTCCGGTACATCCGTGTTACCTTAGCTAAAGGCAAAGTCCACCACACTGTTATCCTGGCGCTCGTGTTCTTGATGTTTCTGCACAGATACCCGCAATCCTGAAGGAAGGTCCTCAGACCTATTCTGAACTATTACAAGATGTAACTGAAGCAACATTAAAAAAAAATAATAATAATAAATGAATAATAAAACATAATACATAAAAATGTGCAGTAAGGTATATTAAATGGTGTTGTGCAAAAAGTGCACAGAGGTACATATTTTTTATGAGACAAGGATGATTGGAATAAGGTTAGTAAGTAACCTTTTAAACATTGCTTTTTGTTTGCTACAAATAATTTCTTGGGTGTTACTACAACAAAAATATGAACAGATGTGTTAACAAATGGAACTGGACCTTGTAAACATTTTTAACTTGAAGCAACATTTTACAAGATGAAATGTTTAAAGTTCATTATTGAAGCAATGTAAGGTTAAGAAAGGTATCAATTTCCATGTACCCTCGAAAAAGATTAGTGTCAGTATTTAGAATGTGTCTTGAAATAAATGCTTTCAGATATCAGACTGTTTTGATTTAAATGTTGGACTCACTTTTGAGGTGCCATTGTTGTGGTCATCTAAAAGTAATGGTTCAGTTTAATGACTTGTGAAATGTTAGTTTGTCCAGCCAGGCCGACATTTAATCCCATTCATGCCAACATTAAGTCAACACTATCATTAAAAACAAGCTCATTAGTTTCACCGCAAAAGGACCTTAAATGTACTTGTTAAAAAAGCTATTTAATGTTGCATTAATAGGTGTAATATGAAGAATTTTTACACTGTTATAATTGTATTAAATAATTATTGAATTCATTATAATGAATTGTCTTCACACAGAAAATATTATAACACTGTAATTAGCCTACATAATAACAG
>JAUMHI010000051.1:2272968-2287228 GCA_032359435.1 Enteromius unitaeniatus
GCGGTCTGCTTGTTCCGTCACCCTCTGAACGGCTTGCTGGAGCTGGATGTGAGCGGCATCCCACGTCTGTTCACTACGCCGGAGCCAATGATCCACAGAGGGGAGGTCGGTGGGCTCTGCTGACCAGGGGAACAAGGGAGGCTGGTACCCCAGGATGCACTGGAACGGAGTCAGCTTCGTGGCTTGTTTACGCAGGGAGTTTTGTGCGTACTCGGCCCAGAGGAGAAACTGACTCCAATCCCCCTGGTTGTTGTGGCAGTATGACCGGAGGAATCTGATGAGTTCTTGGTTGAGCCGTTCCACCTGGCCATTAGACTCGGGGTGGTAGCCCGAGGTGAGGCTGACATTGATATAAAGTTGGGGTACTTACACACTCGGGAGGTGAACTGGGGCCCCCGGTCCGAGATGATGTCTTCGGGGAGGCCGTAGTAGCGGAACACGTGCTCGAGGATCGCCTGGGCGCTGTCCCACGCTGAAGGAACCTTGGGGAGCGGAATCAGACGGCAGGCCTTGGAGAACCGATCGACCACTGTTAGGATCGTTGTGTGATGATTGGAGGGCGGCAGATCGGTGACAAAGTCTACCGCTATATGGGACCAGGGTCTCTGGGGTATGGGCAGCGGCTGGAGCAGGCCTGCGGGACATTGCCGAGACGATTTGGACATTTGGCAAGTGGCACAGCGAGAGAGGAAACGTTCGGGGAGAGCGACATCCACCAAAACTTGTTCTGGACCAGTTCTGTGTTGGCTAGGACCCCCGGGTGCCCGGCACTGGGGCTGTCGTGGACCAGATGTAGTATCCTCTCGCGGAGAGCAGTGGGGACGTAAACCTTGTCTGGAGGGCAGTCAGGAGGGGAAGGTTCTGTGGTCTGGGCCTCCTGGATCTCCTGCATGATGTCCCATTGTATGGGTGCTAACACCAAGGTGGGGGAGATGATACATTCAGGTTCCACAGATTCCCCTGCTCCCTCAAGCCAATGTCGCCATTCCTCCAGGGCCACTTTCATGGCTAAAAGCTCCTTGTCCCCAACATCATAGTTTTGTTCAGCTGCTTTAAGTTTGCGGGAGAAGTAGGCACACGGGAAGAGCTTTTCAGGATCCCCTTGGCGTTGAGACAGAACATCACCCACTCCAGTGTTAGAACGTCCACATCCACAATGATCTGCCGAGAGGGATCTGGGTGACGCAGAATGGGTGCCGTGGTGAATCGGCTTTTGAGGTCGTCGAAGGCAGCCTCACTCTCGGGACTCCAGGGCAGTGTCTTGGTAGTTCTCTTCGTCATGGTGGTTAGGGGTGCTGCGACCAGGCTGAAGCCCCGGATGAACCATCTGTAAAAATTGGCGAACCCCAGAAATCGTTGCAATTCCTTGAGATTCTGAGGTTTGGGCCAGTTCACCACTGCTGACACATTCATCCATGGCAACCCGTCTGAGCTGATGACGTACCCCAGGAAGGCCACCCTGGTCTGATGGAACTCGCACTTGCTTAGTTTGGCGAACAGCTGGTTCTCAATGAGTCTCTGGAGCACGGCCCGGACGTGGCGGATATGGGAGGGAAGAGTCACTGAATAAACCAGGATGTCATCAATATAAATGATGACAAACCTATGGAGCATGTCTCAGAAGAGACTAGCACCTGGAAGACGGAGGGGCTATTCGACAGTCCGAAGGGCATGACGAGGTATTTGTAGTGGCCCGTGGTGGTGGAGAAGGCGGTTTTCCACTCGTCCCCTCTCGGATGCGAACCAGGTTGTAGGCACTCCGAAGGTCGAGCTTGGTGAAGAAACGAGCCGTTCTCAACTGCTCCAGAGCGGCTGGCACCAGCGTTAGGGGGTAACGATACTTGACCGTGATGTCGTTGAGGGCCCGGTAATTGATGCACGTCCTTAACCCTCCTTCCTTCTTCTTCACGAAGAAAAACCCCGCCGAAGCTGGAGACATAGAGGGCCGTATGAATCCCTTGGCCAACTCCTCCTCAATATACTGGTTCATGCACTCCGTTTCCGGCTGAGACAGGGGAAAGATGCGTCCCCGGGGAATGATGGCGCCCGGTAAGAGGTCAATGGTGTGTCTACAAACGCAGGAAGCTCAGCATTCACGATTTGAAATGGCTCAAATCTACTTTTTATTGAGTTTTAATAAATCAATAAATACCATCTGTTACGCCACAGGCGTATTCTGTTTTATGTTTCTGTCTGTGTCTAAGTTCGTGTTTGGTTTGTTCCGTTTTTCCCCCCTGTCTTTGTATCCCGTTGGTCTGTTCCGTGCCCATATTTGGTAGTTCCTGTCTTATTAGTTGATTCCCTTCACCTGTGTGTCTCCAGCTGTCCCCACCCCCGTCATTAAGTGTCCTGTATTTAAGCCCGTGTCTTTCAGTTGGTTTTGTGGTATGTTGAAGTTGCATGTCGTGTGTTTCGCTGATGTTTACGTTGTGTTTGTGCTGCCTCGTCAGCTTTTGTTTTGCTCCGTGTCTTTAATAAATGTTGAAAAGTCTTCGCTCCGCGTCCCCTGCTCCTTCCCCGGCTGAGAAGCGCAGCCACACACATCAGCTAGCAGACCCGTTCGTGACACCATCCAAGACTGACTTTTCCAAGACAAGACTTTTCCGAGGTTTTGTTTTGTTTGCTGCTAAGAAGAAAACCCAGAAGATATGTGAAGTATAGCTCCATTGTTGTTCAAAGTAAAAGAAAAGGGGGAAAATAACAAGATCATATGTTTATGTTAGTTTTAATACATAAAAATGTGAAAATAAATCAAATAAATTGTTTTGTTTTTTTGGTTTTTTTGCTGTATCGAAAACATACCGAACCATGACACCACTGTATTGTATCAAACCAAACTGTGATTTTTGTGAACCATTACAACCCTAGATTAAATGGATTGAAAATAAGGGTCCCGTTTTAAGTTAAACACTAATCACCACAATGACGACTTCATTTTAAACACATTTTTATTTTATTGTTGGTGGAGCTTGGCCAACAATTAAGAAATAGAACATGTTATGGCTTACTTCCAGTTTTATGAGACACTTAATTGGTAAGTAGATCTGTTACCCCGTAAAACATAAACATGAATACAAACATCTGAAGAACTGTTGTGTTGATGAAGAGGAAAAACCGTTCTGAGGGAATGGGGTAAAAGGGTGGGATACAGTTAAATGTACACTAAAATGTATTGTTAAAAGCCTCTAAAGATTTTCTTTAAAGGTTTTCCTGATCATTTTCACTTGGGTAAGGACAGGATTTATGGGTGGTATTAAAACCATTTTTACTCGACTCATGAACAAAAACATCTTTGCTCATTATGTAACACTGTCTGTCCCTGTCCATGTCTGGATTTTCAAAAACTAAATGTAATTCAAAGAAAACCTTAATGTTGTATTGCTGTTCACTTCCCTAAAGGTCATTTAGACCACATATGTAGAACCAGAATCAGGATCCAGCTTGCCAGGTTAAATATGTATGAAATTTTATCATATACATGTCAACACATACATCAAACACACATATGTATGCCATTAAAACTCTGCCAAAGGCAACACATCATGTGAGATAATGATAAATGTACTGTAGACATCCAGTGACTGTTTAGTTTTAGTTCTAGTTTCAGGTCAACACTGATTTTACAGTTCATATACTGTATAATAATACATTTGTTTCATTTTTATTGACTTTAAGAAGGGATGTAATGTTTTAATCAAGGCTATTGTAACGTTCTGACTTAACACAGAGGAGACTGGATCACGTTCAACAGCCGTATTTATTCAGAAAAGGCAGGGGATGAAACTGAAAATCAGGGTATTTAACGAACTAATGCAGATGCACACTGTCTCCTGACAGTCGGTGCAGCGATCTCTTGATCGCTATCTTTCATCAACAGTTTGTAATTTTTACTTTGCTTTGGTGTAAATGATGAACAAAAATGGTCCGAGTACTGAGCCCTGTGGAACACCAGTGGCTACCAGATGTGATGCCATGAAAACAAATTCTTTCCATATCTTGTAGATTTTTTTTTTTTCAGCAGGTGAGAATATGTCATAAATTTTAAGTGTATAACCTCATTACTAAATATGTACAATGAATTTTTATTGTGGGGAAATATATTTATAGGAAAAACGCTCAGAATTGACTTCCGCAGCAAATCAAGACTTTGTGTCCAAGTCTGGTTTATAAAGGTGTGCCAGGGGAAGTAGGCGTGGCCATTTACAAACTGACATCATCATGAAAGAAGATTTTGATTAAGGGTTAGAAAAACAAACAATTTTAATTTGTTTGTTTAACAGAATAGTTGTTAACCCCTTTTTTGTATTTTAAGATTTTTTTTGTATTTTAACAAATATTTAATATATATCTCCAGCTGATGTAGACCAAACAATGTATAAGTGGTAGGAATATACAAACTAACATGCATCTTTACTGAGCATTTACTTTGCACAAACAGGTTTTTCAGGTTAAAATTGTATGTTTAACATAACTTCGGCAGGATGAGTTATTCTTTTTCCCAAATAGAAAAACCAAATGTACCATACACTAAATATATTATTGTCTTGATTTTTTAGCATTTCAAGTGGTTTTCTTCAGGTACAAGAAGTCTCAATATTTAATTGCACTATAACAAAGTGTAATAACAAAGTGTGCTGCCATATTTTATCCACAAACTACCATTTCAGTAACAAATTGACAAAGCCATTCATATATTTAAAACTATGAGGTTCCTTAGTGGTATAAATGTCTCATAGCTTGGAATGAATAAGAGGATGACTGGTAGTAACAGGAAAGTACTGTTTATATTTCTATATTTTTTCCAGGTAAGACAATGTGTAGCATGTCATAAGATGTGTGTTTTTAAGTTTCTGTCTTAAACATGTCAAGTTCTCCACTTGTCTATTTTTAATGTAGTAGTCAGTTGTTCTATAGCAGAATGAACAAATGTTTTAATAGATGTGGTCATACCAGTACATGCAATAAAAGTCCAATTAAACAAAACTGTTAACTTTAATTTTTTTCATAGAAGGAAAATGATTATCAGTAAAAGTCACAGTTAATGGATTTACAACCATATAGACAACATATTCAGAATAGAAGTCAGAAATTTTATATCGGAATGCCAATGGAACAACTGAGATAAATGGAAATTTCCAGTAGAACAAGACCTCAGAGATCTTTAAAAAGTTATGATCTCTTGTTGAACACATACACAAATCCACTATTACTTCATAGCTTTATAATTTTATGACTTATTATATAGCATGCTGACCTCCAGTTCAGATGGTTTATAGACTATGATTAGGTATTAAAGCTCAAATAGCTCCTGCAGAACTGCATGCTTGTTTTGAACAAGAAATTATTGTGCAGTGCTATTTCACTGCAGGAAAACTCTGCATATTATCCTTTATAATTTTGCAGTGAATGAATAAATCATGTTTCGGAAAAATTCATTTTACATTGTTTCTTGTAAATCATGTATGAAACTAAATGTAGCAAATAGTGCCACATTTGTCAATTTCTGGCGAGCCTATGCATATTTGATGTAAACTAAGTCTGTGCACAATTACCAAGGAATGGGATTTAAATGATATCTGGATGTACCAGGGAAAGCTTTCAAATAAGCAAATACCAGAGAAGGGAACATTAAAAAAGTTCTGGCCTTATAAAATATATTTTTCAAACCATGTTTGTCACTGCAAGAGCATCAAAGTCTTAAAAAAACAAATGAGCAAATATATAAAACCATGTTCATGACCATTGTGTGGAAATATGTCCCTATTATTTCTAGGAATTTAAAAGAAGATGTAAACAAACTTAAAGTCCTCCCACGCCAAGCACGTTTTACAGTGACTAACAGGAGAGGTCAGACATGCACAAACTAATTGTGACCATTCATTAGTGGTATTTACTAAGTCAAGCGTCACTTTTACTGTTGCTCACATTTACGGTTAAAGAACGGATCAAATGGCTAAAAATAAGCATTAAACTGTGGCACGTAACTTGTCCCTAGTTTTTACTACAGAAATGTGATATTTCAAATCATACAGATTATATTTAACATTATCCAACTTACATTTTTAAGTATCATGTGGTAAAATAAACAACAAAGATCATAGACATACATTGAAATGCCTAAGCCTTGAAACCATTTTTTGTACAAGTGTGTTATAAGTCTGTCTATGTTCAGGAATAACATGGGGGAAAAGGCCAGCAAAAAGACTCTTTGCCTGGGCAGTGTGTGGGAGAAGGGTGTTCATCGAGAGAAGTCTGTTGCGGTCGACCGTAAATCCTCCACAACTAGCTGCTGGAGCCCCACACCACACAAATCAGCTCCCTAAACCTCTGGCACAGCTGTGTGTTTACTTTGGGAGAATACTTGTTTCACAACGCTGCAACTTTAAAGACAGTTGGCACAATGAAAGGAATTTGTGTATGTGTGCGACATATATTTTAGCTGCCTGTTGCATAACTGTAAATGTGTAGTTGTTTTGTAGCTGCTTAAAATGTGTTGCCTATGGCAAGAGATGATGTTAAATTTTTATGACACTTAAAGTATAAATGATACAGTATATGTTGAGCTCATTCTTTACTATAGAAGAGAGAATACATGTTTTATGAGTTAAAATATGTGTTATGTTTTGTTGCATAACACACACTTCTCCATCTATCTGTATATTTTTCAATAATCCTGCCCCACATCTTTAATCAAGTATTGTGTAAAACCACCTTATGGCGGAAATGACACATTTTATATATATATATATATATAATAGCTAATTTCTCTGCTTTGCTTCCATAGCTGGCATTTTGTGCATTCTAAATATACACAATTAAATGAAATTTTCATTTGCGTAATTTGACAAAATTATAGCTCAATTGGAAATGACGCAGAATAAAATCTGTATGGTTCAGATGATGTTTACTTTTTCAAAATTTTACAAATAAACTGCTGTCTCGTTGGAAGTAACTCGGGAAAGTTGCTTGCTGTGGTGTAAATAATAGAACTGGGACAGTGAAAGATTTTGAAAAAATGCCTATTACTGTATATACAGTATGTACATTTGTGTATATCTTTTCACAATGTTAGATAAAAATAGTTCTAAACATAATATTTATATGATGAATGTTCATAGTTTTTAAGATGGCAAGGGTATTACAATACCTATTAAAGGCATTTTAGACTTCAGATAATTAAGATTCAAATGTTGATTTTAATACAATTATAATTCAAATTATAAAGCAAATAGTAAATGATTTGACTTTAATGACAGCAGCTTTAAGAAGATCTAATGATTCATGTTACCTAGCATGAATTGTGCTCCATGTTAATGTGTCACAAATCAGAACAGGATATTAAACAGGAAAAATCATAACGCATATGCTTGCATAACGCTAACTGTTGTTTTTACCATAGCTGCTTTTATATTCATGTTTATAAGTTAGATCATGCGTATACCCAGAAATCTGTTCCATAAATACATTAAAAAAAATCCTTTCTTCTGTTAAACTTGCTTTGAAAAATGTAGCCTGTCCTCTGTAGGACAAACAAGTCTAAAAACAAATGAACAAACAATAGCAGACCACAAAAATGACAATAATAGTGGGCAGAAGTTTTTTTAAAGTCCGTTTGGTCATCTAATGCAAGATTTTGCACAAATTCTTATTTATCTGTCCAATCAAAACAGTTGTCGGAGCTGACAATCAAATGTCCTGACATCTGCACACCTACTGTATAGGATCTATAGGTATGTATATATGTATACCCATCATTCCTCCATCCTGTCCTATTTTTTTCGAAACACTATAAGTTGCTAAAGCCGTATAGTTTAAGCTTCCTGGAAGATGCATGTGGTGTTGGTTTGTCGCCGCCAACGCTCCCCCGTGACTGGGCCTCTTCAAAGGTAATTACAGAGTCACACGGAGGCTGTGAGATCGGCTTGAGTTCAGCCTTCTCTTAGGAGGAAGTGGACTTACATGGTCACGATTGGGGTGACGCCCATTGCTTTGACCTGTTCAGACATGGGCCACTGTGCCAAACATTGCAGCCACATGCTGGAGATGTTTTAAGAAAGGTCAGGAAAGTGTGGTGTTTTCAAAGAGTGTGGTCTGTCTGTGTTTTTCAGTTATTTTTGGTAACAAGACCTCTTCTGCGCTGTTTTTTTCCTAAAACACCAATGTAACATGTTTTTCATGGGTCTGTATTTCATTTAAATGCGTGAGTTTAGAAGAGTATTAACACGGAACTGACAATATAGTTTACTTCATTGCTTTATTTGTATTATATAATCAACTACCAAACAATGTTCACAGATTTGTATAAATCTTGCATTCTATCAATTGCTCTCCGATGGAACAGGAGATGGACTTTTTCCACCTGTGGAAGTGTTATTATGGATTATAGATATATTTTGGAAAGAAAATATATTTGGAGTCCCCAAAAAACATATTGACATGCATGCAAGGTCAAAAAACTTGGTAACACTTTATTTTAAGGTGTCATAATACAGATGAATTACCTAATTAGGTACTTAGTAGTAGCCATTGTACTTACATTAAATTAAATGTACTTATCAAACAGCCTGTAATTAGGGGTTTGTAATTACGTAGATGTAACAGACAGCTACTGTTACACATATAATAATAATAATACATTTTATTTATAATGCACTTTATATTTGAAGCAAATCTCAAAGTGCTACAAATTTAATTTGCCCCAAAAGCTCTAATAAAAACATATGTTACAGACCGAGTCTGTTACACAGCTACCTACATTTAAGTACAATCTTGATACTTGAAACTTAGATGATTAGAAAGGTATTACATGTATTTAAGCTCTGTACTAATGGGTTAAATCAAACTAAGGTGCAGCTAGATACGGTTTACAGTATAGATACACATCAAGTACACCTAAGTACAGTCTTGATACATTTTTTTTTAAGTAGCTTATGTCTGTGTACTTGAATCTATAATTACGTTGTATGCAACACATATGTGACCCTGGACCCCAAAACCAGTCTTAAGTCGCCAGGGTTTATTTGTAGCAATATCCAAAAATACATTGCATGGGTCAAAATTATTGATTTTTCTTTTATGCCAAAAATCATTATGAAATTAAGTAAAGATCATGTTCCATGAAGATTTTTTGTAAAGGTCCTACTGTAAACATATCAAAATGTCACTTTTGATTAGTAAAATGCATTGATAAGATATTAATTTGGACGACTTTGCTCAGTATTTTGATTTTTTTGCACCCTCCAATTCCAGATTTTCAAATAGATGTATCTCGGGCAAAAATTGTCCTATCCTAACCATGTATCAATAGAAAGCTTGTTTATTGAGTTTTCATATGAACTATACATTTTAGTTTTGTCAAATTTTACCTTATGACTGGTTTTGTGGTCCAGGGTCACATATGTGTTAGGCTTTACATATAAATTGTGGTTAGTGTCCAGAATGTTACACTTTATATTAAGTGGGCAGTTCTGAGTCCTGAGTAGTTACTTAGTGAAGTGGAAAAAGTGTTGTTACCAATGTCCTGTTACACATTTGTACTTACACACAGCATTCTGAGGGTTGTTACAGAAATATTACAGCTGTAGATACTGTGTAGCGGTGTGTACTTACACTGTGGTTACATACTAGATACACATATAGTTACTATGGAAGTACACAGGTATTTAGGGACACTTAATATAAAGTGGGACCTTCATTATCTTATGTGTAGCCTGTTTGCTGGTTATGTAGTTATAATAAGTCACTATTCAGTCACTATTTCATATTCATCCACTCCACAAGAAACCTGCAGTTCAATTGGCCGAAATATTAGGGTCGATTTAAATTTCATGCTGACACATATGTCAAACTTTACTTTAAAAATAAAACAAAAAAACTTGTTCCACAATGAATTCATGACTATAATAAAATTTTATAAACTTAATTTTATGAATTATATATATATATATATATATATATATATATATATAAATTTAAATAATAATAAAAAATAACATGCCTATGCATGCCTGGCATTTAATAATTGTCCCCTGACTTAATATTTTGTTAAATCGACAGATGCTTTGGTGTGCTCTTGAGAAAAAGTTACTGTCTAGTAGTTCATTAGTGTTTTAAGTATAGGAATCTCTGGCCCTTCTTGGGCTGTTTAATAGGATTGTATCTTTTATTTGATGCTATACTTGTCTTGAGAAACAGCTATTTTTAAGTGGCGACCGTGTCAGGGGTTTCTGACATACTTTTTTCCCATTTCCTGTAAGAGACGTGAAGCCTGTAAAATGTCTGTTTGAGGGACTTTACAAGGGCTGGGGAGGGAGCTGTCGCTTTCTTACACAATTCAAAAATATATTTTCTTACTTTACTGTAATAGTATTGCCTTCTGAGGTAGCACTATCATCCATATTCTTGTGGCAAAGGAATTATTTTAATAAACAACATGCACATTTCTCTGTTTGAAAGTGTATTGAGGAATCTCACTGACCTGCATCAGCTGACGTCAAAGAAATAAAAGGTGTTGATGTCTCAGCAAATTGCTGTAATAAGGGCTGCAGTACACATGTTTTTCCACATGTTATACCCACAGAGTTAAACAGAAATCTGCAGATGCAGATGATAAGCTGTTTTTCTGGTGTCAGTGGAAAGCATGTGATGGGTTTTAACATTTTGATTTAAAGCAATGTATCAGAAAATATGCATTTTATAGTAAAACGATGTTTAAAATAATGTACAGTTCAAGATCACAAATTATCTTAATTTTTATTTGTTTGTTTGTTCATTTATTTATTGAACATTATATTATTAAAAAATCTTTTAAAAATATTATATAAATACTGTTCTATGTTCAGGTATTTTATTTTTGTTTTGTTTTGTTTTTCATTATCCATTTCAGAGAATCTCAGTTTAAATAGTATCTGTGCAATCAGGTAGACAATAATCACTGAAAATTAAATGTTTAAAATAAAGGAGCATGCAAATCTTTTTTTTCTTTTTTATTTGGCATAAGCATTCATTTCTTCTGTGGATTATATATATATATATATATATATATATATATATAGTTATAGATGAGCTTCATTGGTCAGATTAAGCGTTACATCATCTATTTAGCTTTAAATGGGTGCCCGTCAGAATGAGAGTTCAAACATCTTGTTAAAACATCACAATAAGACACAAGTGATCCACACCACTCTAATCCATCCATTAATGACTTCAGAAAACAAATGCTTTTATACAAAAAAATATTTAAACTGTTGCTCCTGGGCACAATATGACTCCATAATCCATAATAACTTCAATAAGTTCATCTCCTGTTATCCTCTCACATTGCACCCACATATTTCATTAGAGCTGTTTCAGTCTGATTTGTTTCCAAGTGGTGCTTCAGCAATGATACATTTCTCCAAATCTAATGAAGAAACAAACTCATTAACGTGGATGTTCTGAGGGTGAGTACATTTTAAGGAAGGTTAAGTGTGCTGAATTGTTTCTTTTTTCTTTTCTTTTTTTTTTTTTTGCAGTATGTGTCTTCAACAGCAGGTGGCGTCATTGACTTGAACAGAATGTGTAATTCCTGTTAGTGGATTTCTGTTATCAGTGCTGTAAAGTACTGAGCTGGCCTGGCCTGTCTTGTGGAACTTTGTTTATTTTGACAGAGAAAAACTGTACATTACTGCGTCAAGCTGAGAGGGCCTTATTTAGAAATAAATAAATCCGGGCTTTCTCTTTATGCCAATAACTCCCAATACAAATACAGTTTAATGGGAACAGTTTATTTAAATGAAATGCAAACCTATTTTGCATACAGTTTAAACATAAATCTAGAATAAATCCCAAGCTTTCTCTCTATTCAGATTATGTACTTAATGTGTCCCTATTATGGATTTTTGAAAATGACCTTTCCTGTAGTGTGTAACACAGCTCTAAGTGAATGAAAACATCCTGCAATGTTTTAAATCTGAAAGTGCAGCGTGTATGAAGTTATTGTCTCTCAAAAGAGTCGACTCTGAGTCATTGAAAAAAATCATTGTTAAAATGATTCCCAAGCAGTTTTATGTTAACGTTAACATAAAGCAAATTGCACGCCCTCTTGTTGCGCACAGTCCTGGGATTTTCGCGTTGGTCTGAATGAAAATGCAAATTCATTCTTTGCAAGTTGGTGTCACTTTTGGAGTGTTTGGAAAAATAAATCATTGAGCGAATCTTTTGTGAGTCGTTGAGCAAATAAGGGAAAAAACACATATTATAGAAAAAAAAAGTGTTTTCTGGGGTTTTTTTACCTTGCATGGTGTTCAACGTGTTATTGGGAACTCTTAAAACCAAAATATGTAGGCTTACCCATAATATTATTACCCATATATTTATAACCCATAATAGGGGCACTTGTGACAAGAGAAAAAAAAGTGATAAGAACTCAATAACTTGTTGTTGTAATTATTATTATCAATGATGCCATATTTTTCTGTGAAAAAATCAGGTGTTTGAGTCATTGTAAATATTTCCTTTGAATGAAGGGTATTAATAGAAACAGGTCCCAAATGCGTGGGTTAAAGACATGCGTCAGTCGCACACAGAGATGTGGGTTGGCTTGCAACGGATACACTTTCACTTCCTCTACGCATCAGTTCAGTTGTTACTGAATCTCTTTCAAAACAATATAACGATGCACAGTTATTCAGTACAAAGCAAATAAATGAAAAACTAAACTAAACAGAAAAAGTTAATCTTGAATGAAGATTCAGCAAAAAAAAAGCATTTTAGGAGATTTGTTTGTACCTTCCTATCTTCTGAGCAGAGATGTATAAAGTACTAGAGACCCAGACTTGAGTAAAAGTACAAGTGGTCTATCAAAAAAGTGACTTGAGTAGAAGTTGAAGTGCTCTTTAAGCACCATACTTAAGTGGAAGTACTAAAGTAATGATTGGCCAGCTATCCAGCGCACTGTGATTGGCCGAATGCCACAGGATGAACTGTTCTGGAACAGTGTTGTAAATACAACTTAACTTTCTAGTTGTGTGCTCTTTTGGAAGTACAAAGAAAGTAGTTTTACTTTCACAATTACACACAGTGTCTACAGAACATGGCACCTGCAGCAACACTACAGCCAGAATAATAGCTCCGCCTTCTTTCTTTGCATAAACATTTGGGCGGCTTTTAAAAATAAACCCACTCTTTGATGTAGAAAAGTGGAGGCATCATTAAATAAATTATTTTAGGGGGGTGTATAACTTTTAATATCCCTTTGGTTTTTCAACTTCAGGGATTCAACTTATCTTTTCACTAACAGCTTGTAACACTCCAAAGAGAAAGGAAAACTTTAAATTGGATTATATGGCCCCTTTAAATAAAGTGAATTAGTGAAAATGTATAGAATAAGTGAAAATGTATTGTATTGTTACAGATTTTGTATTTAATACACCTGCTGTTTTAAATTTTCTAATAAACCCAGAAAAAAAGTATTTTTAAAAGATCATGTGACACTGAAACCAGGAGAAATTATGCCGAAACTTCAGCTTTGCATTATAGGAAGTATTTACATGTAAGATGTATTCATATAAAATAGTAATTTTTTAAATTATGTAATGACATTTTGTCACAATCAGGGAGCGAGGAGACGTTCGGATTCATTCGCAGATTGTTTATTTAAAAACACAGAGTGAGACAAAACATACACACACAGTTTGCAGGTAGCTGGATTGCCATTAGCAGGCTGGCACATCCAGCTGATCATGACATAGCCCCCCCTCTAAGGGGCGGCTTCCAGACACCCCAGGCTTAGGAGCCGTCAAGAACGACCTCCAGGGTGGGGCAGACGGCGGAGAAGTCACCTAAGTGACGCAGGCTGTGGAGACGGCTGAGAAGTCCACTTGGGCGGAGTAGACGACGGAGACGCACTCCAAGGCGGTGCAGAAGGAGGTAACGCCCTCCAGGGCGGAGCAGGTGGCGGAGAAGCCCACCCAGGCGACACAGAAGCCCTCCAGGGCGGGGCTGATGGCGGGGAAGACCACGACCATGCCCTCCGGGGCTGACCAGACAGTTCTTACTATATTACTTATTGGACCGAATAACAAAACACAAAATCTTTTGACTTACAATTTACAACTACATGGATGTCCTGTTATTTCCACTACAGTCAAAAGTCTGGGTGTCATATTAGACAGCAACTTGTCTTTTGGAAATCATATTTCTCATGTTACAAAAACAGCATTCTTCCATCTTAGAAACATTGCAAAGCTACGAAACATGTTAACTGTTTCTGATGCAGAAA
>JAUMHI010000051.1:2287328-2334092 GCA_032359435.1 Enteromius unitaeniatus
AAAGCTGCTTTGCAATGATATGTATCATGAAAAGCGCTATACAAATAAATTTGAATTGAATTGAATTGAATTGAATTGAACAGTTCGAGTGCCCTCCAGGGCAAAGCAGACGACTGTAATACCCTCCGGGGCCGACCAGACCATAACCATGCCCTCCAGGGCCGACCAGACAGTTCAGTTGCCTTCCAGGGCGGAGCAGGCAGCAGGAATACTAGCGCCCTACTGGGCGGACTAGACAGAGAAAATGCCCTCCAAGACTGAACAGGCTAAGATAGCGCCCTTCTAGGCTGACCAGACAGCAACAAAATCGCTGGACACGGCCCCTCGTACCGTGCTACAGGGTTATGACCCGTTCCGTGTGGGCTAGGCACCACGAGGACCTTCTGCAACTCGTCAGGCCGTGCAACCCGGGACCGATCTGACACCACACAGCCCCTCTCGCTGTGACATGATGTCCGAACCCATCACCAGTGCCCCAGGGATCACCAGGACGGGTGACAGCTCCCCAAGCTGCAAGACCAGAACCAACTGGCTGGAAAACAGCACGCCTGGCTGTTTAACAGGGACTGACTGAGCTCTAAACAGCAGCTTAGGCTGTATCACCGGGACCAACTGGACTGAACATGGTTCGCTAGGCTGTGAAGCGGAAATGGGACCCGTCATCTGTGGGTTAGAGACCGCAAGTATTTTAGACGGCTCTGGCAACCGCACTGGCAGACTGGGCACCGCCGGGGTTTCGGGCAGTACTGGCAACCGAACTGGCGGGTTAGGAACTGCCATCACTGACAACACGGTGGACAAAGGAACAGTCTCTTTATAAACTTGTGGAGTGATGTTAAAACCTCCAGTCGCTTTTACTGATGTCATCTGTGGATCGTTTATACATGGAATGAGTCCCTTATGCAACTCTTGAATGAACCCTGCTGTCCCCACATGCGGTACTCACAACGTCAGGAGAACTAGGCGTGAAGTCCATGATTGCTGGCGACAGATGCAGAGGCTCCGAGGCAACTGCCATTTCTCGGGAAGACTCGGATGCGGCGGCCATTTTGCACTCAGACACTGGAGTGATGGTCCTCTTGTGCTCAGGCGGAGTTCACCGAACGGCGAGGCGGTAGCCGAGCCATGGGCTTGATTTGGCGTTCGCGACACGGTGATTACTCCGTCTGTGATCGCGCGTGCACACGATCTCCCTAATTTCACCAACGGTGAAACAGGAACAACAGTAAAGTAAAACAAAGTCTATTAACTGTTCTAAAGTCAAATCAAGTCTTCAAATCTCTTACGTGCATTCGCAGATTGTTTATTTAAAAACAACCCCTTCTTTCTCTGTCGTTCTCTCTCCTCCCGGGAAAGCCGAGCTCTCCCGACCTGCATGGTTTGATGTGGTTGACAGCACCCTCCATACCCACGGAGGAGTGCTTGTCCATCACCGATTGGCAACTGACGCGTCGAGAGCGCTGTTGTAGGCGGGAGTCCATGCGTAGCGCTAGTTCAACAAGATCATCAAAACTCTCCGGTAGTTCCAGCAAATCTCCCTTCGGATACGACTGGCTAACCCATGCAGGAAGATGTCTCACTGCGCCTCCTTGATCCATATGCACTCAGCCGCCAAGGTGTACCAAAACAGAGGAACTGACGAAGACAAAACAGGTTAGCAGACTTTAAATAGTGTTGGACAACGAGCCACAGCTGTAACTAATTAGCTCGTTACTCAAACTCAGCCACACCTATTCATTCATACACACAACAGGCATGAAGATGGTGAACCCATGAACCGTGACAAAAATATGCAAGTTTTTGCATGCATTTGAAATAAAATGTATTGGCGTGCATATGATTTATAATTTTCATGTACATACGATACACATCTACCCACAACCCTAATCCTACCCGTGTAGAATATACAAAACAAAAGTCTATTTTTGCATTAAAATCATTTACACTGCCTTTAAATGTTATTGGAAAAATGTTTGTAATGGTGAGAGAACGTTACTTGTTAGCTGAGATGATATTAGTGTGCTAAAACTTTAGAAATATACTTTAAATAGATTGAGTGTTAACTATGCAGACTTTCCTTACAAAATATACATTGCTGATTTTGCATTCTGTAACATTTCTATAGCTGTGAATGCAGCCTGAAAATCGTAATCATCTTTCAATCGGAAAAATTGTGTCACTGGTCTTGACTCATCATTTTCCGCTCTTTGTCGCTAAAAGATTTGTTATAGAAAGCATGCATATTAAAAATTTATTATTAATATAATTACTTATTATTTCCGTAAGGCAAGTTCTATCTACACTAATCGTTTTTTTTAATGTTTCTTTTTCTGTTCTACTTTACATGTCGGCTCTTTATGTGGATGTTCTTCAATAGCCCGGTGTGGGTGGAAGATGGTGGTGAGGTACATGGAAAACAAACAAAAAAGACATTAAGGCACTCACTCACAGTCAGTTCTCACCTCACTGTGCTCATTTACATGCCACTTGCTGGAAGTATACAACCACATGGCCTCTAGTACTTCCTCTGTTTGGGGGTTTGCGTCGTTTTTTTGTCAACTCTTATTTTTAATCTGATCTTATGCATTGGTTTTATTTTAAGGCAGAGGCTATTTGAACTAATTGTGAACAATAGTTATGCCAGCAGTTATTTATATTATTATACATGTTCTTTTTGCACCTTAGTGTTCTGTAATAGTTTACATTATGAAACAGAATACAAAAATAACAACATATAGTGTTTATAATTACATTTATAAAATAAAAAATAAAAAAGTAGATGCTGTTTTACTGGGTCCATGTCTGTATAGCTCACCCTTAAACCTGTGAATATTTTCTTGAAAACAAGCCATCATCTGTTCTCTACACAATACATCTCATCTTACCAGATTCGTTTCTTTTTTTTACTTTGTGTGAAAACCAGACAACAGTGAGTGGAGTTTGTTTAAAAAGCCAAAAAGACAAGTTATTTACATTTACAAATGTGTTACAATTTACATTTGTAAATTACTCAATAATTCTTTAATTATCTATACAGATCATTCTTTTATTTAAACAAATGTTTTAAAATTGTCATGAAAATTGCGAAAAAAGAAAAAATTGAAAGATGAAAATTGAGCAACAGGCCAAAAATTATGTGCAAAAATAAATACATACATGCATACAATATAATTAATTATAATAAGCACAGTAACATAAAAACTAAAAAAGTTTAGATTTAAAGTTCATGGTGATTTTAAGATGTGGAATGGTGTTCATTGGTAGTATTTACATATGTACTAATAATGTGCAATCAATCAACTAATAAACAAACAATACAGCATTTTCTAAACCTATGTAGGACCTATTTAACATTTGCAATTAATTCAGGCTCATGGTTTGAATGTGGACTGTTTCATTTTTATTTATTTATTTTTTTACATTTTATTAAAAAACGGAAAATCTTATATATAATAATTTTATTTTCTTATCTATATTTAACCATTTAGTCACCATTTATAACTCAAACATTGCATTGCTTGCTGATTCTCGTAATACACCAACAGAAAATGGGTCAAAAGCAGTTCGTGTCTGATGCATCATTTTATTTATGCAGAACTAAAACCCAAAGCTAGTGAAAACTTTCTTCAGCTATATTGCAGTCACTAGCATTCTTTCAGGAAACGAAAAAACGAATTGCTCCATGAGAATGATGTAACGTATGAGACAAAAATAGTTTTACCTATTGGTGGATTGAACAGTACTTTCCATAACTAGGCACATAAAACCTTTAAAACTAAATTTACCATTGAACTGAATTGGTAGAATATACAAGTGGAAGCTAAATATGTGAAATTTATGCAATGCAAAGAATCATGGATGTTCAGTGAGTGGCATGTCTGACTGAAACCAGCTCTTGATGAGCAACAGTATAAAGGCAGAGTTGCAAATGGGAGGATCATAAATAGCATATTCAAGTGCAGCAGAGAGGAAGTGGACTTGTGTTCACTACTAACCACTAACTTTCAGCGCACAAGCTAAGCTCCATTAGATAATCTCAATGGGTAAGTCCTTTTATTCCTTTAAAACAAAGCCATCTACATGATGTCACCTGGTATTCTATTCATTGCTGCTTTACAGATTTTGTTTTTGGCTAAAAATACTGGAGTAGATCATGGGGATCCGGAGAGGACGATGTAACTTGTGTACATCCCTCCGAAACTGATAAAAAAAGAGAAGGAACTCGTTTGAGTTTGCATCCTCTTTCAGGGGATTTCTGCTCATTTTTATTTTTAGAGGATGTTGTAGAAGGTACACTTTACTTTCCTAACTGAAACAAAATCTGGAGGTATTGGCAATGCTATGGCGGACTACTGCAGTTCATAGAATTCTATCACAATTCGGTGGTTTTGAAGTACGGATCGGCTGAAGATCATTTGGATGGTGTTTTGTGTCACATATGCAGATAAACAGCATCAAATGCAGACACCGTTGGGTCTTTTTTACAATGAATGAAGTCATTGTGTTTCTATTTGAAAGCTTAAGTTGGGGTTGTTGTTTTTTTTGTTTCATTATTACGAGTCTCGACATAATCTCAACTGCTTTATTTTTAACTATATATACAGTATGTAACTATATTTGGTCCCAGATGTTTATGTAACGTTGGACAAACTCACAATATATACTACTGTATATAGCAACTGCTTTATTGCTTGTTTAAGCATATTAGGTAACATTTTAGAATAGGTAACACTCATTAACTATTAACTACGACTTTTCACTCAATAAATTCTTAATTCGCTGCTTATTAATAGTTAGTAGATAGTTGTTAAGTTTAGGTATTGGGTAGGATTAGGGACGTAGAATAAGCTCATGTATAATAAGGCATTAATATGTGCTTAATTACTACTAATAAATGGCTAATTAGCAACTAACAGGTGTAACTGTAAAATAAAGTGTTACCGTATATTATTGGCCAACTAAATAAGTAATGCAAAAGTGAAGATATTACAAACATAAACATTTTCAAAGCATCTTTGAAATTAGTGTGCATTGTGAAAATATAAGTGATGTGCTATATGTAACTCTGACCATAGACTTATAACTGAGGTAACTGAATTTAAGCTGTAATTCCATGTCAATTCTGCTGCTGCTGCAAAAAAGGTTGTATTACAAATATGGTCATCTGTGTGTTACGTCTCATGCTTTAATGTAGTCTGCTCTATCTAACAAAGGCAACAGTGTACATAAAAGGGAAGTAAGAATAGGCTTTGTTTACTTGTGGGAACACCTGTATTTACCACATCTTCAGGAACCTGTCCAAATATGGCTGTTGGTAATCACAATTCAATAGTATATATTTATAATACAAGGCCATTCTTGGTAGTTAGGTGTTCGCTAATTGTTCAAAGGGTTTTGTCTGGAGAATTTAGGATTTTGTTGCTCATTTGCTTGACAGTTGTCAATCTTGTTACTTAGAAAAGTATTAGTATACGTTTGAGTTACAATTCACGAGGCGTTAGATGTTAAAATGCAGTATTTAAGTTTATTAAGGTTTCTTTAAATCCCTAGACTTAATATGAGCAATACTAATAGTGATACAAACCACCAACGAACTGTCTATTTGCACTCAACCGAGCAGTTTCGAGCAGCACACTTCTGTTTTCAGACATTGGTAGTCTTTGGTTATGTGAATGTACCAGATGTTTCTAGGAGTCAACAAATGCTGTTGCAAGCTTGTCAGGCTAGCCGCCTCGACTACGTAATTTCACGTTAAATGATGTGGAAAGTCCCTGCCTGTGAATTCAAGTCCTGAGAACTTCGGCCAATCAGTTTGTCCATACAGCCTCCAAAAGGAAGTGACTTCGTGACACAGACAAAGAACACGCCAATGTGGGCCTTGAGAGGAAATGACTTGCACTGTGCATGAAGATCACAAGCCGTCTCCGCTCGCCTCCGCTCTATCAGTCGTGCCTGAACCCTCCACAAACTCGCTCAACTTCCGACGGCGTGCCAAGCATCAACCAGAGATCATGGTGACAAACATCAGCCAATACGAATGGCTGTTTCTGTGAAAAAAAAGTGCTCATTTGGTCATTTGCAACAGTCGCATGCGAAGATGTGTATCCAAGATTTCTGTAACAAGTAAGTATACGGATTTCTTCGCCTTTGTGCTTTTGTAGTTTCCCTGTGACTACACTGACTTTATTTGCTTGTAAGCCTCGTTTCGAATCGACTAGTGCTTAGAATATAAAAATCGCAAAGCTATTGCAAAACAGTTGGTATTTCCCACAACTTTGAGGATTACTGCAGTTTGTGTTCTTGTATTGTGCTCGACCGAAAAGTAAATGTGATTTCTTGTTGAATATAAGAAAAGTACAGTAAAAACGTGGGTCGTTTGTGGTAATGGACTGAAGAGCACCCACATGGTGCCCACAAAACACAGTAGGGCTTATTAGTGTTGCCCACGTATATTCTGTAGTTTGACTACAGATGGAATATAAGATGTAGATTGAATGTGAAGAAAATGTCATTTTGTTTTTTCTTTCATCCTGTTTTGTTACAGGGAAAACCCCTGCCATACTCAGAGCCACAAAATGTACTTTACATTACACCTTTACCGCTAAACTCCTACTTTATGTAAAATGTGTTTACATGACCTTTTCAGTCGGGATGCACATTTATTTATACACATTAGAATATTGGGGCACATCCAACTGACTCTGAAACCATGTTGTTATAACTAACCTGTGTGGGAAGATGTTTAAGACGAACATCATGTGCCATTAATGGAGGCTGTGTTTCATATGTACCTCATCTCTTGTTTTATTTTAATGCCTTTCTTCCTTTTTTTTTTTTTTTTATATGATGTGCACATATTAGAAGGCAGGAAATGCAGGAAGGATGTAGATGCAGAGCAAAAATAATAACAACAGCTGCTGCCCACAAACTCTTTTCTTACCTTTGCTTTGTCATATGCATTTATATAAATGAACGGAGCCCTCAGTTAGAAAACCTTGTGTTAAAATATAGGGCACGCTAACTAGTTTATAAGATGATATTTTAATGTGTTACTCTACAAGATCATATTCTAGATTCCTTCACCCCAACAACTACCTTACATAAGAAGTTGCAAATAAGGGGTTATCTCCATGTTAGAGGTTAATGTGCTCCCTGTTTGAAAGAGTTACCAGAAAATATGCTTTCATATTAGTATATAACGGGTATAAGCATATTCATCTTATATTAACTTGTTTTGTGTCTGTCCACTCTGTACCTGTTCATTTTTGAAAGGTACTTTCTATTTAAGATGATGTCACATTTAATGTTGTTCAATGAAATGATGAAATTCAGCCATTTCAGCAGAAATCAGGAATTTCAAGGGTGAAAGATTTTCCCACACAGATATCGCAACAGGTTCTGTGAAAATAGACAACCATTTCTGTAGTATGTTTTACAAAATACTATTTCAGTCGTAATACATCAAAACGTAATTTGAATTCAATGTACAGTATTACTTGCCATTTCTCTGAAATTGTAAAATTTATTAGCAATATCAGACTGAAATTTCATCAGTGTGTGTGCTGTGCTTCATACATCACTATAATATTAAAACAGACATTTTTCCTGTGAAATTTCACTAAAGCGACCACACAGTTAGACATTTAGGAAGAGGTTGTTTGATTGACATATTTAGTGATATTTCATACCACTAACCTTACAAATCTTAATTAGTTCATCCTCTTTACCCACATATGGTTAACCATAAAGTAGGTGGACCGATGTTTTAATGGCTGCGCTAATAACATTCAAAAAAACGTATTCTAATTTTTACAGGTGATTTACACACTGACCGAAGACTGAACAACTATTAACTGTTAGTTTGCTTGACTAAGAAATGTCAAGTGAAGTTTCATCAGATATTTGTGGTGATGTTAGCTAGCCATTAGCTTTATAAACTAGACAAATAAGATCTACTATAAACTCAAATTGACATTTATTAATCATTTCTTTAAGACACTTTGCTTGCTAGATTATGTATTTTATCCAGTCAGCTTAAAGTGACTATCATAATTCAGTTTAGGTATTTTTGGTTGTTGGATAGAAGCTAAAAAGCTAGGCATGGAAAGTGTTTTATTTACATTTTTATTGAATGATTTTATCTGTTGATTTGGTGTAGTAGTTTTAGTAGTCCCTGCTTCTATACCGTGCCTAGTAAGTCAGTGTGACAGTGTGCCCCCACAGTGTTATATCACCTGATTACATTATGTTATTATACTCACCCACACCCTGAAAGCAGGTAGACATCTGGTCACTGTGAATGGAAATATAGCTAAAATATCTCAAGCAGTAAACAGTCTTGAGTGGAACGTCTGACACACCACTGAGGTAATCTAAAAGCTAATCTTTTATTGAATTGTTACTGCCTCTGAAAGAACTTTATGTTTCTATAAGAACGTTACATTGTCATCCTAATAATGTAGGTGGGGGAAATAGCCAAATATGTTTCAGTTCCTTCTTGTGGAGTGGCTAATTTGAACTCTTGCGCTTTCAAGAAGGGGGAGCATTCGAGTGAACATTGTGGTGAATTCCTCCAAGACGACCATATTTACTTCTTCATTTCCCACGTTTCTGCTTATATGTCCATGCTATTCCACACACAAAAATTATAATCGGTTATTACATTAGTCCCCCTTCTGACAGCAGTGGCTCCATTCCAATACATTACGCCCACTTTTCATGATCCATTTAATTCCCAGTGGATAATCCAGCACTGAGTTAGATAAAACGCCTCATGTTGTAAAAATAAAACGCAAAATGTCTTTGGCCCCTTAGCACTTATCAACACATGAATCACCACACAAAGTTACTTTTCTAACAACAAGATAAGGAAGTTGTTTGAACATGGCTAAAATCTTCACCACCCCACCCTGTTTTTTGTAACAGTTTCTATAGAGCATGACCATCCTGTGTCTGATTACCGTCTGTGTTTATGTTGTTCTGAAGATTTAGGATTAATATTTCATAGCTTAGAGAAAGCCCATGTTTCCTTCCAGTAGCAGGGCGTTACTGGGTCATTCTGAGTACTACTTGAATACTTGACTAGTTTTTTAGTTACACTTTATTTTAGGTTAGGTTATAACAGTGTAATTACATAAATAAGTAATGAGTGATATTAATGAAAACATTTTGTTACAGTAGGTTTGGATTAGGGTTAGTTGAATGTAAATTTGCATAAATACTGTAATAATTAAATGTAACATAAAAAATAAAAAAAACACTGGGCTACACTTTATTTTAAGGTGTCCTTGTTATACAGTAGTGTAAATATACATTTAAGTACTGAATAATTATTAATCATGTACTTATGATATCAAAGTCAATACTGGCTGCAATTAATTCTTTATAACTTGAAATTGTGACTTTATATTTCACAGTTCTTAGAAAATATGTCAGAATTGTGAAATAAAAAGTCGCAATAACCTTTTTTATTTTTTATTCAGTGGCGGAAATGGGCTTCCATAAGTAATGACTTTCGAAGACTATTTAAAGATTACTTAAAAGAAAAGGAATGAAACACTATTACACTCGTTTGCACAAGTGTCAACAAAACGCACACTCCTGTTTGGATTCATGTTTGGAAGCCGCAGAGATGAATAGACTGTACAGTAGAGTTCTTGTGCAGGCTCTTTGTAACCTCTTTACATCAACACCAAAGCTCAATAAAAAGAAGAACTTCTACAAGAAGGCGTGCCATGGCCAGAAACAAAATACAATGGAATTAAAATACTGTTGCTGGTCTTTTAATTTCCATGAAGTGAAGTCTGTAAGAAGGTCAAGAGCATTTTGCTGACAGTGTCACTTCTACTTCTACTAAACTTCTACTTAACTCCTAAAAATAGCGTCCCTTTGCCACAAGCACGCTCCTGGACCATAATTTTTTGGTTGGATATTATAATGTCATGATGAGACGCTCTACGCTACAATTAAACTTCTCATTTAAGTCACGACTGTCCCGTGAGATTCTAATCTCCCCACTCCACCCAGTGTTAGATGGACTTTCCGCCATCCAGTCTGTATCTGCTGACTGGCACTCAGACGTCCAGTATTACGGATAAGCAATTTCAAATTCCACTGTGCGTTCAGGAGGGGCTCGAAATTTCCAAAGGAAATGTAGGGTTTCCTGTCCTTCCTTTGTCCTGGAGAGATTGAAGTTTTTAGCTGGAGGTTTAGCCGTGAATTCTGTGGTGAGACGGGCATGTCTCCTGATGGTTTCTGGTTTCTTCTGGCAGTATGTTGAGCGAGAGTAAAGCAGTGCAGAGCATCAGAAGATGTGTCAGCAAAAGGTAAAGACATTTGTTTAAGTTGGCTGTTTAAGTGACAATCACAAAATACTCTTACAGTATGTTGTCATAATCCTGGGAATTCGCTTGATATTACAATCATGCTACATTGAAGTTGAAATGGATGTGTAGTAGAACGGTTGTTTTGATTCTTGTGATTGTTAATGCTTTTGAATGACGGTTGTGGTTTTTCATTGTTTCTGTCTCATCTCTGTGTTTTGACTGAGTTTGTTCACTTTGTTTAAAAGAACGTATTTTAATTTGTTTGGTTGGTGACTTGTTATGTCTGGTTTAGATGTTTTTCATTTATCGTTTAGTTTTGCAAACTTTTTGACTTCAAGGCCCCATGACGTCCACAAGTGTTCTGGGAGAAGCATTTTTAGTTTTAAAAATACTTAAAAAATTTGTCAGCTTCAAATATCCAGGATTTCCATCTGTGTTTTTTCAAAATAAACCATTATTGAGTTAGTGACTTAAAATATGAAATACTTGCAAAATTTTCATCCTATTTTAAACTTATATAAATTATTTAAAGATTTGCTGAAGCCCCCCAGATCCCTGGGTGGGAAACAGTTTATCTCCATGTTTTGTTTTTTTGGGGGTGCATGTAATATTATTTGCATTCATATATTCAAACATGGTGTGGTAATTTCAACTTTAGCGCTTAACTGCCCCAGTGGTGATATCTTTTTGCAAGCTAAACCTGAAAGATATCATGACCCATATTCACACCTGAACATAACATTTACAAATGTACTACATTTACTACATCCAATTTTAAGCAAAAAGGTAAACGTATAAATGAACTGTTTGCATGATTTCAGCATCACACTTCCCACAACTCTTTCAGTCTTTCTATATAAAAAGGTAACACTTATTCACCATTTGCTGCTTATTAAAAGTTAGGATGTCAATATGTTTTTTAATATCCTGACAACATCTGTAGGGACATTTACACACTTCTTAGGAACCTCTTTTTCATGATGACTAAAAGCTTTAAAAAATCACAAGGGGGTAGATTTATGTTCTAGAACAAAATGAGAAAATATCTTGAGCTTGTGTTCACCACAGACCTTACTTCAGACATTTGACTAAAAACACTTTTTCAAAGAACTCATTGACTTCAAAACGATGAAGCCGGAAATTATTATAAAGAAAAATAAGCCTTGCAGAGGGACCATTGCTCTGGTTTATTACATCAAGACATCAGAAGTGCTATTCTGCATGAATGGTTTGAGGTTTACCTGTAAATACCCATGAGCGTCATCAAAGAATGAATGTGATTAACTTCAGCAAGATCTCTGATTATAAGAAACTACTTACTCATACGAGTTTCTCTGCATATCTGTCATCTTTGTGCCCCGACCTTCTTTTCTTTGTGGGTTTACCATTGAATTAGAAGGACGAGAAGCTTTTTTTTATGTATTGGCTCAACAGCTCTCTCTAATGAAAGATTAAATGAGATGTCCTCTGTAATGCAGGCCTAGCTTTAAGTAGAGATGTCCAGCACTACAAAGGGATGTTCATAACAGACCTACAATTTTCATTAAACTTTATTAAAGGGATAGTTCACCGCAAAAATGAAAACTCTGTCATTAATTACTCAACCTCATGACGTTCCAAACCCGTGAGACCTCATTCATTCATCTTCAGAACACAAATGAAGATGTATTTGATGAAATCCGAGAACTATCACTTTAGTATGAGGTTAACTAACATTGCCAATCAAAAGTAAACCTTTCTTGTTGCTTACAGAAACATGGCTGCTCCGCCGGTCTCCTGGCCCACTCCCATGAGGGCTATCGGAGCTCAGAATCTGCTCACCATGCCGGGAGGAGTCACCACATCTGGATATCTGCATAAGAAAGGGGGCAGCCAGTTCAGCCTGATGAAATGTGAGTTTAGCACGGCTCATTAGAATCTATCAGTCAACAGACAAAACCTCAAACATCAGTTAAAGGAAAAAACATCACTGTCTCTGATTTAAAGGGAAAGTTTAAATTCTGTCTTCTACATAAAATATTTAGAAAAATGCTAAACAAAAAAAGTTATTCCTAAAACAAAAAGTTTCTGTAGATAATTCTTATTTGTGTACTGAAGAAAACATACATTCATGCAGGTATGTAATAACATGATGGTTAATAAATAATAGCTATGTTTTCTGTCTTACCAACTCACTGCATGGTTTTAGATTATAAATCAATGTTAACCAGTAGCTAAATATTTGTTAAGCATTAATGTTGCAAGGTTGCAAGATTGCAAATATAGTTTCTTGTTGACTAGCCTGGAATATTTTGTAATGATTTACTATACGTTTCACTTCGGTAACAGTTTATAATAAGGTTGTAGTTGTCGTTGGTTTTGTTGTTATCATGTGTATATATAATAAAAAGTAGACCCTTTACAGATTTGGTTGATGTTTTGCTCTTACCTGTTCAATAAAAGTGAGTTAATTTAAGTTCCTTCAGGGGTTAGCTGAAAAAAATACCACAAAATGCATCAGTGCATTATTGGACATCAGAGGGTTAATGCTTTTACTAACAATATCGTTACAGTATTTTGAATCTCTCCTAAAGTTAGTTAATAAAAAATGAACTGTTAGTTCATTTGGCATGTTTAGGTGCATTAAATAATATTAACAGCTTTGATTTTAATAAAGCATTAATAAATGTTGAAATTTACATCACGTATGATTAATAGCTAGTGTAAAATGTTGTAAGTAGTTAGTTTATCTGCTGTGGATAACAAATGGAAACAAATTGAACACTTTAGAAACCAATTCTCACTATTAACTAGTTTATTAATACTTATAAAGCATATGTTCTGCATGAGCATATTCTACATCCATAATATCTAATATCTAAACTCAACAACTACCGTACTAAATTTAGTAAGCAGCAAATTAGGAGTTTCCTGAGGCAACGGGATAGTTTAACAAATCCTGTATGGATTTCTCTGTTCTGCCGAAGATATTTTGAAGAAAGTTTGTAACCAGGATGTTTTGGCCACATCCATAGTTTGATTGTTTTTTCCTACTAAGAAAGTCAGTGACCAAAACATCCTGGTTACAAACGTTCATGGAAGCGTATGTTAAATTATTGTAACACAAGTAAAATATTGCAGTAATTGCTCATTGTTCATAAAAAATATTGTTCTTTTTATGTGAATATATATTGAGTTTCTGCCGATTTCACAGGGCCTCTTCGCTTCATCATAATCCATAAAGGCTGCATCTACTATTTCAAGAGCAGTACTTCTGCAGCACCTCAAGGAGCGTTTTCACTCAATGGCTACAACAGGTTGGTTATCAGCCTCTCTTATAACACTACGTTCTCATGAAGCTCTCACGCATCTATGATAAATCAGGCAAAGAAAGTATCAGTGGCCCACCGCTCTGCATTTAATTTTGTAATCTGTATGTTAAGTTAGCAGTGACCATCTCGGCACAATCACAGGCCACATCCTGTCCACAGCTGTGCGTTTTTTAAGTGCAAGAGTTTCGATTCTGCACCGATCTGGCCTTCATATGTGTTTTAAGTGCATGGAAATGCAACAATTGCGTGTCTCTCGTATGTTCTGTTGAAGGTCATACTTTCCATGAGGTTAAAGTGGCGGAAAGTGTTTAGATTCCTGCTGTAGCTCGCTCTTAGCATATGGTGAACATGTAATTATTGTGCATGAGTATTTTCCTGCTGTGGTTGAGTAAAAATAGCCCTCTAAATTAATACAGCAGAGCACAGGGAGTGTTCGTGGATGAGCAAGATATAAATACGGATCCTTTAGATGGAGAATGCAGGAAAACTGTACAGCACATTTGAACAGTTTTTTTTTTTAATGTTTTTGATAAATGTTCACCAAGGCTGCATTTGTTTTATTAAAAATACAGTAAAATCAGCAATATTTTTTAAATATTATTGCAATTAGTCTTCTAGTCTTTAGTATCACACGATCAAGAAACATTTATTATTATTTTATTAATATTAAAAACTTGTGCGGCTTCTTATTTTTGTGGAAAGTGGTATAGTTTTTTCAAAATTCTTTGATGAATAAAAAGTAAAAAAAAAAAACAGCATTTTTTGGAAATATCAATTTTTTGAAACATTATAAATGACTTTACAGTCACTTTTGATTAGTGCTGTCAAATGATTAATAACATCCAAAATAATAGTTTTGTTTACATAATATATGTGTGTGTACTGTGTATATTAAATATACACACACACACACATGCATGTATATATTTAAGAAAAATATAACAAATATGTTATATTTGAATATTAAATATAGTTTTAAATATATAAATACATGCTGCAAAATAAATGCTGCATGTGTGCGTGTGTATTTATATATGCATTATAAATATACACAGCGCACACATATATTACATAAACAAAAACTTTTATTTTAATTGCAATTTATTGTTTGACAGCACTACTTTTGATCAGTTTACTGTATCCTTTCTGAATAGGACAGTATAATGAGCATTTAAATCTATGTAAATGTAAAGATTCCTACCTTTTTTTGAATAGTAAAGATTTGAATTAAATGAAAGCTATTTTTAAAGACCTTTGTTTTTATTGTTTGGCAGAGTCTTACGGGCAGCAGAGGAAACAACATCTAGCAATGTTTTTCCCTTTAAGATCGTCCACTTCAGTAAGAGACACCGTACGTGGTATTTCTCAGCAGCGAGTGAGGATGAGAGAAGGGTGAGATCATAGGCTTGTCTGAGAGCATTGCACAACTATGAACTTTCAGGGCTTTTTAATGTTTAATTAAAACATGTGTGTGTTTTTATGTCTGACAGAAATGGATGCGGCACTTAAGAAAAGAAATCGGATATTATAATGATAAAAGAGATTTGTCTTTTCCAAGGTAAAGTTCACTTAAACGTCATTGTGATGCACTGATGTCTGTCTGATGTTAGGTCACGCTGCACTTATAAGACATTTAGGCTACTTGTAATTTCATTTGTGCTTTTTAAACCACTAATGATGCATGAAATATATTTTTATCGTTCTTATATAATATGGTTTTTTCCTTCAAATTTTAGCTTCAATTTTTTGGGACTTTTTCACACGACAGCTGTAACCTCTTCCTCTTTCTCATAATCACTGCTTGTTCATGTAATTCTGCATTGAAGATTTTAACTGCGTCGTCTGACTCACCTTTTTTCCACGTCTTGTGTTTTAATAGTGATGATTTAGATTCTGAGAGCATATATGGGCAGTTAGAAGAGCCGCTGGAAATCAGTCCTATTGAAGAAGACCCTGAAGCAGGTACACAGACATTACATAGTGTAATTATTAACATTAATGCTATGTTAAACACATAATCAGACTTTTAACATTAGTTATGCAGTAAACAAGCATAAACAAACAATGAATATCACCATTTGTTTTTACTTTGTTAATGTTAGTTAATACAAATAAAGCTGTTTATTGTTCATATTAGCCGGTTCATTAAAAAAATATTAACAGGTACAACTTTTTAGTTTATTAATGCATTAGTAAATTGTTGGGTTCACGTTAACTAATGTTAACAAATGTTTGTAAAGTATTACTATTTTTTTTAAATAATCACTGTAAAATGAAAATGCATTTTAATTAACTTACATTAACAAAGATCATGAAATAATTAAATGAAGTCAAATGAATTGTTCAATGTTAGTTCATGCTAGCTTAATGCATGCACAAAATGATCATTTTAAGTATTGTTTTTATAATTATATAAATAATAATAAAAATATAACATTAAAATTAATTGCAAACAATAAATGCAATAAAAATTGTTAATGACTACATTTTTGCCCTTTGTGCTTTAACTTCTATATTTTCATTTAGATTATATGACACAAGATGAAGACAGCGATGGAGAGGATATATCACCCATTTCAACAGGTAAAAGATTCATTTCTCCACTATACATATTTGTACCTTATTTACCCCAAAATGTACATATCTTACCACTTAAATGGTGCATATAAGGGCTAAAAGTGGTGATGGTCTTGAACCCTGTCATAGTTTTGCATCTGTTTTCTGAATGGGCTTGGGCCTGTCACATTTCAGTATCAGTCTTCTGGTTGCACATTTACCCACACGACGGAATAACTGTTTGATGTGCTTTTCCAGGTCGACCCACAGTTCCTCCTCCTCCGTATCCTCCACCCCCTGTTCCTGTTCAGCCCAGAGAAAACCGACTCACGAAAGGCCCGCCGCCCCCGCTGCCCCCTCCATTCAAAAAACCATCGTGCACATCCAAAGGTCCTCCTCCGCCACTGCCGTATGCCCCGCACCTCGAGAAACCAGACACACACCTCTCAAACAGAGGCCACGCTGGCTCCATGTCTCCTTTACCACCACCAACCAACATGAAGCCCATGAAGTCCGGGCCCTTTTCCACGATGCCTGCTTGCGAAAAGAAGCTGAATGTGTCTCTTATGTCCAATAAGCCAGCTACTCTACCCATCGTCGAGAACCTGCAGAAAGTGATTCTGAACTCGTCGAAACCGTCCATTTCTGGCCATCACCTGGGGCTGAAGCCCACCCCTGACTCTCGACCCGTCTCACCTCACCTGTCCAGCTCTGTCAGCAACAGGGTGCTCGGACAGATCCCCAAGCCTCCGATACCAGGCAAACCCAAACCCAGCAGACCCTCCATCCAGTAAGAGTCTTTCATTCTTATTACTGACACCTGTGTCTGGTTTGGGGTCGGACTTTTATGGCTAAAAATCTATTAATGCTGCTGATTAAAGGGTTTTAATATGCTCACGCTCGGCCCTGTGACTTTTTACACACATATGTTAAAAGTGTTACACCACACACATGAGAGTGTCGCAAAACGGCTCAAAGTTTATAATAAGACTTCCTTTGTTACAAATTATTGAAGAGTCTCATAATACGCAGCATTTGTGTTCGCATAAATGTGAAATATTTTAAGAATCACCATCTTTGCATTCATGTTGATTTCATATGGTTTTAAAAACATTAATTTTTAAGAAATGCAATGACTCTGCATAATAAGAATTAGTTCAACATTTCTTTACACCTTAAATACTCTACTAGTGGTGTCAAAATTAGCACGTTAACGCACTCAGAACTGCTGCTTCTGTCACTTTTTCTCTTGACAAGAAGTGCATTTATTCAGTCGCAGAATATCTTTAGAATCACATCAAATGAGAGACATTTCAGTTCCACCTCACTTCAGCGCCAGGCAAACGGTTCTGTGCTTGCTGTGTGTGCTCTTTAAATATGTGCACAAAGACACCAGAGCACGCTGTAGACTGTACAAGTCATGAAGCTTCCAAAAATATGCTTAAAGCTGCCTTAAAACTATGCAAGCATGTAATATATTTTATATGAGCCCAGCGCTGTCACTCATTTAACACGCCAGACCTGAATTGGGTCAGAAAAGGTAAAAAGAGTTGAGAGTAAATAAGATTTGTGTCAGAACTGCGTGACATTCAGCAGCGGCAACTCTTAAAGAAATAACAGGCAAAATAACCAGCTGCTGTGATGTCTGTTAATCAAAGGACAAAGAAAAAAGGGATAGCTTTATGGATTCATCTATATTTAATTTAGAACGTGTCTGACTTCAATTTCAATAGCTGTATATTTCTGCTGAAGTGCACAAGTAAATATTACATTTATTATAATGATTTATGTGAAGATTGTTTTAAGTTCACTTAAATTAGAAGTCTTTTGATTGCAGTATTCTGTAGTGTTGAAGAGTATAGTCAATGGTTAAACATTTTTTGGGGAGGGGGGACAATTTCATAAAGAAATCAGTATTGGTATTATAATGGTTTATGTGAAGATTGTTTGGTTTAATGGTTTTATGAGATATCTTTGTAATATTGAAGGGCTATTCAATGATTAAATAGCTACTTGAGGAAGAGACATCAGAGTAATGCTGGCCTTCAGTCACAAAAAAACAAACAAATATTAAAAAATGTACTCTCTTTTTGTTGTTTGCACATTCATTTAATGTTTGAATGTGAAATTATTGCAGTATAAAGAATTTTTAAAAACATTACTGTTAGCTGCAATTAATATCAGGAAAATATGCGATTAATTAGATAATTTAAAAATTTTGTTTGTTTGCTCTCTTGAGATTTTAATCCCCCCCCCCACACATCCCCCCCCAACATACGGTATTTGCATGTCGGTCACATGACACTTTTTTTTCTTATTTTATTCCCAATTAATTAATTTCTTTATTGTTTATTTATATAATTTACTTATAATAGATAAATGGAGGAATTCAAGATAACTAAAGTGATTTTTAGCTCTTACTGTAGCTTGGTTTGGATGTTGGTTAGACTTTGGAGGTTATTTATACAAATTGTCTGTGCCTTCTCCTCAGAAGAGCGTCACCAGATGGACAGAGTTTTCGCTCTTCTATTGAAGAAAAACCTTTAAAAAACCGAGTACATGGCAAGATTAAAGATGACTCAGATGATGAGGACTATGAAAATGTAAGTTTACCTTGTCTGTTCTATTGCTAAGTTTAAGCGTTTTAAAGAGAGATGTTCAACTCTGTCCGCCGAAGCAGAGAACATGAGTCACTTCCTCATTGACATTTTAAATCAAAATAGAGTGTGGAAAATTTGACATCATTTTATAAAACTGTTTTGCTTTTGCCAAGATAAGTTTATTTTTTAATCCATATGATCACCTTTGACCTTTTTTAGTCATAACAATAATAATGCCTTTTTGCTCAATTTTTATGTCATCAGGTAAATTTGCCTAACTCTGTCTTTGTGGACACAATGGAAACCAGTAACGTCGAAAGGTAAAAGAAATCAATGCTTGTGTTTATTATTTGCATTATTCACTGGTAGCAATCCACAGTTTGATGAACTGTTTTCAATTGTTTAGTTTTTTTTGTATCCCTTCGATTAGTAAAGCCAAGCCTTTTTGTTTCTCATACAGACAATATTTGAAGGCATGTACAGTTTATGAGCATGAAAGCTGTATTTTCTATTTTTGTATGTTTCTGGCCTCTAGTGGAATGGAGTTGTAATTGCTTAAAGAGGCAGAATTAGATAACATGAGCCATCATCTAGTTCATGTGTGGCTTTACTCCACTACATAGTTAATTGTTTTCATTTACTCATTACAGATTATTTAAGGATACATACGTTCACCCACAGAATGGTCTGTACTGCATCCGCAAATCAGGAACCGGAAAAACATCACAGGTACAGATTGGGCCCCTAAAAAGATTATTTTAAAATGTTATTAGTTATTAAATGTCCAATGATAGGTTCATAGACCTGATAAGAGCCAGATAATTAATAATAATAATAATTATAAAAATGTCAGATGCAGGTTTTTGCCTCATATTATTAACAAAAATGTCATTATTTTGTAACAAAAGTATGAAAATAATTAGTTGTAATTTTAGATATATTTTGCCTTCTAAAAATAATATTCTGTATAGAATTTATATATGTATATACAGTGCTCTCCACTAATATTTGCACCCTTGGTAAATCTGAGCCAAGGTGGCTGTGAAATAAATCTGCATTGTTTATTCTTTTGATCTTTCATTCAAAAAATTCACACAATTATAACTTATAATTGAAGTAAAACAATTGGGAGAAATTGTGAAATAATTGTTTTTCTCAAATACTTGTTGGCCATAATTATTGGCACCCCTAGAATTTTTTATGAGTAAAATATCTCTGAAGTATATTCCCATTCATATTCACAATTTTGAGCACTCCAGGGTGATTATGAACATGAAATTATCCAGCTGTGGTTTCTTGTTTCATATTAATATATATAGGAGGGAAAACAGAGCCCAAAATCCCTTCATCATCAACACAATGAGGAATAACAAATAATATATTTCTTATATGCTGCAAAAGATAATTGAGCTTCACAAATTAGTGGCTTTAAGATCAGTGAAAATGACCATTTCCATCATCAGGGAAATAATTAAGGATTTCCAATCAACATACGATGTTAGGAAACTGCCTGGAAGAGGATGTGTGTAGAGGGCGAGGAGTAGAGTTTGAGTCACTAAAGACTCTTCAAGGACCACAGCTGGAGAACTGCAGAAAATAGTTGAGTCTCATGAGCATCATGGATTCTATCAAATACCAACAGATAAAAATCCAATATCCAATCCAATAATCCACTGACTCTGTTAGAAATATTATAATGAGCCATGGTTGGGTCTTCCAATGGGACAATAATCCAAAACAAACATCAAAATACACAAGAATTAGTCACTGAGCACAAAATGAAGATTTTGCCATGGCTGTCCCAGTCCTGTGACTTGAACCCTGAGTGAAGTGAACTAAAGAGGAGAACCAACATGGAGCTGGTGATCTAAAGGGTCTGGAGTGATTCTGGATGAAGGTCTCTTTTATCAGATGTTCTCCAAACTCTTCAGGCATTACAGGAGAAAACTCAGAGCTGTTATCTTGGGAAAAGGATGTAGCAGTAATTGGGTGCCAATAATTGTGGTCAACATGTATTGGAGACATTTTTTTTTTTCATCATGAGTTTTTCCCCCCATTTTCAATTGTTTTACTTCAATGAAAGGTTAGAATTTCTCAGATTTACCAAGGGTGCCAATATTAGTGAAGGGCACTGTATATATATATATATATATATATATGTGCTGTCAAACAATTAATCATGATTAATGACATCCAAAATAAAAGTTTACATTATATATGTATATGTAATGTGTATATTTATTATGTATATCTATCTTTGTTTTGTTTTTTGCGACAGTATCTGGGTATTTTTATGCATGTTTGCACTTTTTTCCCTGTTTGACACAGGTGCTGGTTGTTTGGGACTCGGGTATAAACAAAGCCAGAAATTATAGGCTCTTTGAAGAGGTTAGTAGCTATTTTACATTGATAGTGTAGGCTACAGACGTTTTTACCAAGGCAAGATTTGAACAAACCATTAATCATCAGTATTTTAAACTGGTTACATAACTTACCTTGCTATCAAACACTGAAGAAATGTTCGAGTAGCATCTTCATTTGTCAGTCCAGATCAAACTCATTGTGTTGTACTGTCTACAGGACCAGCGGGTGTATCTGGAGGCAGATCTGACGTTCCCCACTTTATCTGCTCTGGTTGAAAACTATCACATCAACCCACTGCCCAGCAGTAACAACTCACTGCCCAACTACTCCCTCTGCTTACATCAACCATTCGGCTATGACCCACCCAGGTGACATCAGCCCCCTGTCCCGTGCTGAAACACCCACCGGCCCTGGACCAGACTTCTGCTGACAGCACCACCTGCTGGAGGACACCTCCGTCACACCAGAGAGACCAGTAGACTGGACGCCCTTACTAGTTTGATACACTGTGAATATTAATACATAATTAATCCAATGAGCTGTGTTCATTGAAGTCCAGTGTTCAGAAGGGAGTCTGACTATTACAATGAAAACTCCAGTGAATAAAACAGTGTTAAATAGCAAATGTGCACTTTAGTACGCATACTATACTGCATATTTTTGTATACTGAAGCTTCTTCTGGCTAAGAATGTCTTACTGTTTGCATTGTTTATTGATGTGGTTATCTGTGATGCAATCAAATATTTATTTCAATTGCTTTTAAGTACCAGAATTTTCAGAAATGTGATGCCACTAACCTTGAAACCTTGAAGCAAATGATTATTTTGTCTTCAAAGATGATCGCTGTGGCCTTCTTAACAGAGTCTGGGTGAATCTTATAAAAGCTGTCAAGAACATAAAAAAAAATATAGAAATAGTTTTTTGGAAAATTAAGTTTATTTTTAGAACCATTGGGATTTGTGTTAGTGTTATCTGTAATGTATTATTGTAATATTTTTAAATGTTTGGTAATGTTTTGAATTACAATAAGTGAATAAAGAAATTAACAATAATAAAAAGTAGTGATATAAGAAAAACTCTTTATATATATATATATATATACATATATTAACCATTTGTTTTATTATTATGAAAGTAGTGAGAATTAAAAAAAAATTAAGAAATGAAAAACAAATACGTCACATTTTTGATGGTGATTTTTGGGTAATGCTTTGTGAGATTCACCTGATTATATGAAAGCTTGTTAAATGTCAGTTTTTGTCACAATGCTGCACAATGCTGTGATCTGAATATGGCACAGGAGCCACAGACACTGCTAAGAAATGCTTCTTCACTGGAAAATAACTCCTAATGTATATTATCACGGTTGTTTTTAATCCCAACATAAGAACAGCTGAATGTTATTGCAATAACTGTAAGTGTTATTTTATTGTACAAAATGTGTATTATATTGTACATAAGTCATTTAATAATTGGATATTATTGTTATGTTTGTACACTGTTGTGAGGAGAATTATACACACTTGAAACTAAATACAGTGAAAATAAAACAAACTGTTAGAAATGAAAAAAAACAGATCTTACGTACATATGAAAATGACTCTTACATTTTGACTCTTTGTTAGTAAAATTATTCAACCTTGAATCAGTATTTCATATATCTGGTTATGTGTAAATAATCCTAAAATGAAACTGAATCCTTTCAGAGTTTAAAAAAAAGAAAGAAAGAAAATGTGGGGCACAGCACTGGATCTGTGGCACATAAAAATCTTTCCAAATGAAACAGAACTCTAAATGGCTTCATACTAAGCTAACTGTTGAATTATTTATGTGAAACCAAACTGAGCAATGCATTAAAGGCTCATGAAGATTATTTTACAAGATACATAATGTTTTCAGCGTCCCTAGCCAATATGTTTCCTGTACCATTTTAAGTCCACAGTTATGCATGTAATTCTTTATTAATTCTTAGACATACACTGTACACTCAGAAAGCCATTTGAAATTCGACACGGTCAACTAACAGAGATTTCATATGGCCATATTAAGTGAGGCTGTTCAATAAATTATTGTAAAGGAAGATGATTAAAATTTAGTGTTACATTTTTTCTTAAGGAAATGGAAACTGAGCTGTTATAGCTGGACTTCCTGTAAAGAGTCTAAATGGGAAGCCAAAAAATGTTTTTAGTTTAAATGTTGTTTTTTTTCAACTTTCTATTCATCAAAAACATCGAAAATGGACAATAGGCTCACAGACACACACACACAGACAGACACAGAAATGAAATTAAACTATTATATTAATACAAACACACAGACACACACACGCATTATAATGCAAGTTGAAGTGTTAAAACTATTATAGTGTTTTTTGTCAAAACTGTTTGGTTGACATCATTAATCCCGGATGCAAAGTTGTTCAGAACGATTAGATCTATGATATTATAGGAAGGTATAGTCTATAGGTGAATATATGAGGGATTTAAGGACATTTACTCTGGAAATATTGTTTTTGAGGTCTTATTTAAAAGTTATAGTGCTACCTATAGTGTGAACTCTATGAAACATTGCATGCTTGCTAAGACTCATCTGTCACATGTTTTTATAGTATATATATGGCCACGCCTCTTTTAAAATGACCCTGTTATAGCTAATCAAATTACAAAATTCAGTATTATTATATTGTAATATGTTTCATCATTATTAGTCCAGAGTCCAGAGAATTGTTCTGTATTGGTTTGATCCAGATTGGGCCAAAATACTGATACTAGTTTGCATAAGAAGGTTTTTAATACAACTGAGAATATTTAATGAACGATTTCATTGACTGCATTATTCCCAGAGGCAAAGTTGCACAGAATGAGGAGATCAGTCATATGATATAAAGATTTAATGTTTCTGTGAATATATGAACATGTTCTAAAAATTTGAGGTCATTTTCTATAGAAATACTTTGTTTTTGAGGCATTTTTAGCTGGTATAGTGCCAGCTATGGTCTGATCTCCATGAATTTATGTTTTGTGGGCTTATTGGTTTACTTGACCACTCCACTCTTCTAAACGTGCCAATTACAGCTGACAAAAAGACAAAACGTTTTTTGAGAATGAGAATGAGTGAAAAACCAGGGACTAGTTCACAAAAGTAGGTTTTAATTAATTAATGAACGATTTGATTGACAGCAGTGGTTCTTGAGGCAAAGTTGCTCAGTATGAGGAGGTCTATTAAATGATATGCATATTGTGTACTACAGGGTTGGGGCCATTCATGAATTGAATTGAGAATGAATGGTAAATTCCAATTCACTTCCTGGAATGGAATTGGAATTGGAACTGCATGCAGCTGACAGGAAATGGAATTGGAATTGAATTGGAATTATGTATGTCTTTAAACGCAATGACAAATAAATGCTCAGCAATAAACAGAATTCAGTGGAATTCTTCCTGAATTGAATTCCACTTCCTGTAATTCCAATTCAATTCCAATTCTGTTTCCTTTAATTGTTGTTTAATTCCAATTCCAATTCCATTTCCTTCTTTGAATTGGAATTGTTGAGTTCATTCCTGAATTGACCCCAACCCTGTGTACTACACGCTCAAGCCCCTATAATAAGTGTATGTTGAGCAGCAAATCAGCATATCAGAATAATTCCTGAATGATCATGTGACACTAAAGGCTGGAGTAATGATGCTGAAAATTCAGCTTTGATCACAGGAATACGTTATATTTTAACATTTATTCACATAGAAAACAGCAACCGCTGGATATAAAGAAAAAAAGCTACCTGGAAAACTCAAGTGTATCTCAGAACAGAAGCGGTTTTAACAAAAGCTGTAATACCAAATATTTATTTGATTTAGTTAATAGAAGATAGTTGATTAATTAAATCTATTTATGGCATTATTTTTGGCATTATTTACAGCATTTTTACAAGAGTGTCTGAAACTTTGAACAGTACTGTAGCTTTCCAGGTAGGTTTTTTTTCTTCATCTTGGAGACGTTGCCACCGTTCTTCTGGATTGAGTCTGTCTCAGTTTGTTCTGTTTCTTCATGTGATTCCAGACAGACTGATGATGATCAGATCAGATCTCTGTGTGGAGCACTGGCTGTTAACAGACAATAATCTCACTGCATTATTACAATTCATGACAAAAATAATGTTTGGAAAAGTAAACTGGAATATCTAAAGCGGTTATTAACAAATGAGAAGAGAAGACTCTAAGATGCCAGGACTAATGATTAATGAACAGGGTAAATATAGTGCTTGCACACAAATCTGTCTGGCTTCTGCAGGGAACATTGATTTGCTCTGAATAAGGATCAATAGGCACAAAAGGTTCCAGTGTAAGTTCTGATCTGGGAACAGACCCCCTCCTGTTCATGTAATCCTGTTTTCAGAAAGAAAAAGCACCTTGATCTTTGATCACTACTCTTCTCAGATGTTTGATACACTGTCCCTCATGTCTTTACTCTGATCAAAGTGACCATATCCACCAGAGTCAAATGAAGCAGAATACTGCATATTTTAAAAGTACTTTAAGGAACTCAGAATGAATCTAGTGCTAATCTGTCAAAATTTGTCCAATCAACAAGAGTATCATGCAAAAAGAGTAATTTATGTATTTAAAAATCTGCATTAGCTAGATCTTTACCTAAATATTGGAAGAATTGTGCTATTCTAACATATTTCCATTCCATGTGAATTAATGAATTCTAAATAAATTACATATATATATATATATATATGTGTGTGTGTGTGTGTGTGTGTGTGTGTGTGTATATATTTATATATGTATATATATATATATGTGTGTGTGTGTGTGTGTGTGTGTGTGTGTGTATATATATATATATATTTGTAATTATTGTTTTTTTTTTCAATGTTATACCATGAGAATAAATATTGAGACAAAGTCACCCTATATCTGCCAAATTTAAGGAACGTTCCTCAGTTATGTGAAGTGTTAGAATAATATTGAAACAATGCCAGATTATGAAGTAAAAACCAAGGCCCATTGTCATTTTCTATATGAGTTGGTATTATTTTTAGTCACATCTCCCATTTATTCAAAATCAAGTGAAATTGCTTTTCTGTTTTGTGCTTTGTTGCTCTTAACTTAATTAAAATGTTTAATTAGTGAGTGATATTCTTAAAGGGTTCAGTAAGCTACTTAAAACATATGACTACCCCTCCATAAACGCTAAACTGAACGAAACTCACACAAACTGAGGAAGACGACTATTTTAGGTTTCCTGATTTCTCAATCCCTCGATTGTCTGCACCATACAGTACGTGTAGGGCAGGTTTATTGGATGGTGTGGTACAGGAAGGGTTAACAATGTGTAAATGACATGCTGAAGGAGAAAAAACACGCCTGTGTTCGGCAGCGGCTCGGTTATTCGCTGCAGGTTGACTCTATCAGTAAATTAGGACATGGATTGCGGTTCCGTGAGCGCTTCGCGTGCGTGGAGAGACTGACCGGGGAACTGCCTCAATGAAATAAAAGCCCGTGGATCACGCCGCTTTCTGTTTGTCCCGCGAAGACATATCGGCTGCTGTGTTACAACATCAGGGACGAGGCCACAGACAGACAGACAGACAGCACGGCGTTCAGCTCTCTAGCGCGAAATGGTCACGTCTATTCTGGGGCTCCTCGTTCTGCCAGTATGTCTTCAGCTGTGTGGATTTTCGCGCGGTGAGTGTTTAGAACGAGGATGGTAACAATGGTTGCCATGGGAAGATCATATAGAACAATGCCGCGTTCTCAGAACGTCCGTGGTTACAATGTTGCAATCTAATTCTCAGAAGAGATTGAAATTCCTTGGAACAAACCAACCTGCTTGATCTCGTTTGTGCGTAAATCAGCAGAGAATAATGTTTTAGTGTGGCTCTCTTTGATTGGATGCCTCATTGAAATGTCTAAATGTATAGGCCCTTGCGAATTGCTTATAGCAATCCAGCCTAGGTTTAACGTTATTGGTGGTGTTCTATTTGAATTAAATGCTACTACAGGACATTATTTCTCCTTTTTGTTTCAAGTGTAATCATGAGCGTTTCAAAAGCGTTGCTGGACATATATGCGCCAACGCCTGATTACTTATTTATGCATATAGGCCTGTTATTTTATAACGGAGCGTTTTTGTTTTTCCGTGTAAAATGCTGCTTCGCTCGGTGAAGAGTCGAGGCGTTTTTGGTTGCGGTAATGAAACGGGTGACTCTGGTTGGAGCGCGTGTGAAACGCGTTTGTCAGCCGGTGATCTAGCGGAGATCCGCGTGGCCTGTTTATTGGCTTCGGGGTGTATTCTGCTTTTAAGTGTTGATATGTTATACATGATATTACATAGCCTACGTAAGATAGACACAACGTAACGTGTAAGCAGCGCGTTAGCTGAGAACGCGTTGTTGCGTTCAGAAGTAGCTAGACGCAGTGGAAGGGGGCGTTTACACAGGACGCGTTCTGTCTGAGCTTTTTTTGTGTTTGTGTGTTAATTACTCCTCCAGGTAAACACTAGGCTCGGGAATTCTGATTCTCAAGGATTCTTTTAGATTATTTCAGGTTTCAGCTGGACAGATGTATTAAACTGTCATTCAAATATTCCACTGATTATAGTATTGTGCAAATATCACTCATTTCTCACTTCACTCACCTTAACTGTTCCTTTGAGTTGATTTTGAGTCAAGTAGCTTATAGTTCTAACAGTTGGTTGAGACTAGTTAAAACAGTAGCCCCTTTCTACTGGTTTTCAATTGACTAAAAATAATCATTTAAATCAAGATTTATTCATTCAGTGATCCCGCAGACATTGTCTTAAAGATATTTGTGACTTTTATTTTAGTGTGGCAAATTTTCTAATTTGTATGAGTCATTTGTAGCCTACATTTTGGCCTCCGTGGTTGATTTATTTTTTTTCCCTTTAAAAAAAGGAAAAGTTTATTAGAATCATCGTACAAATCTATGTGAAACTGGTACCTTGTAAAATACATGTTACAAAAAAAATTTCTTTCCTAAAAAAGATCCTTCTCATATGATAATTTTTTTTGAAAAAAAACCGACTACTAGTGTTTTAAAATAATTAAATTTATTAATGTTTTTCAGATTGGGATTAAGCAAGTTACACACACATGCTTTTTAGTAGTTTTTTTCCACACCCAGGCTCAACTGCAAGTTCGACACGATTGGGATGGCTTGGTGGGTAACGTTGTGGGTTGGTAACTGAAAGGTTGTTGATTTAAACCCCAGCATTGCTTATTTATGACCTGCCTCCATTGTGCCCTTGAGCAAAGTGCCTCCTGTTTCTCCTTCGAGAACTGACCTTGTGACGAGGGGTGCTGTATGTGCATTAAAATGCTTGCTAAATGACAGCTTAGAAGTTATTGGTAGCATTCTGATGATTTTATCTAAAGGAAATACTTGATGTTTTCCCTCATGTGGTTGATTTCTCACGGGAGTGTGTAGTGCTGATGTGAGGACAGGTTTTGTTTTGAGCCTTTAAGGCTAGACTGCTCCAAATGGTCCAGCGGTACCTTCTGCCCTCTCAGCATCTGCCTGTGATGAAGCAAAGATGAGATATTCTGATGAATCAGAGCTTTGGGAGTCTTGTGGTAAATGTTTTACTTGCACGCATGTGAAAATAAGGCTTCTGGGCCTTTGGCAAGCTGCGAAGCTCACTCTCTCCTGGTCGGCTGAAATGTTGCGAGTGATCTTAACATCTTAGAAGAAAATCTGAGAACTGCAGTTTTCCTTAAAGGAGTGTTTACAGAATGTCGGCACAGCATTTTGTAAACATCAAAATGATTTGAAATGCCAATGGTTTGCGCAATGCACTCATCGGTTGAATTAGTAGGGCTTTCTTATTTTGCTTTGGCTGCTCTGGTATAAACAGCATGCTACTGTCAAAAATGCTTTCTTGCAGTTTAATCGAGCTATAAACTGGTGAAACATGATTTTATAGTCCAAAATAACTCTGCTGCTATCAGAAAATGTACTGCGTGACCTTTGGTTATATTTATTGTTAATATTATATTTTAAGAGATGTAATCTGTAGACTTTTCTTGTTGGAGGACTTGCACAAAATGATGAGGTTAATGCGGCATTCAGCCTTTTGAAACATTTGTTGAAGTTCTGCAGCTGTGACAAGATTCTCAAACAGAGTCACGGTCAAGAACAGCTGTCTTGTATGTGCATGATCTGATAACTGTAATCTGAAACTGTAAGACTCTGATATTAAAGCTCGTAACTAGTTAGCCGTGCTGTTTTGTGATTTGTGAGGTAGGTCGATGGAGGGGTACAGATAGAATTAGAATTGGTAATGGCTGGGGACTGATCTTGAACTGTTCTGATTTGACACGAGCAGCTGACTTCGGCTAATGTCATAAGGGTGCAGCGGGGGGCCAGGAATGAAGTGACCGCATTGTTTCAGAGGCTCTGGCAGGACTGGCCCTCATTCAGAAGAAATGCAGTTTGTTATTGAGAGGTTTGCCGGTTGTGGTTTGGTTATTTGTGATGTTTTGAATGGTAATGGCAGTTTGAAAGATGAATCTGTGAATTTGAAAGGACCTAATGTACACTGTAATTGAACACCTTTAGTCCTGCCAAAAACTATTTTTATCCGATTTGTAGTTAATTCACCCGTTCCATACCGTTCATATGTGCCCTTTGATGGCATGTGGTCAGATTTACCACTAGATCACTAGTCAATCCTTGTACTCCCTAGACAGTTTATTTTACAAACATGAGCGGAAAGGTCATCTTATCAGAGACGTTTCAAAACGTAGTGGTTGTCAAGGTTTTAGTTGGTATGTTCACAGATGTATTACTAAGAACTTCCACACCACTAAGCAGCACTGAAGAGCGCTGCAGAAATGTTCTTTCTTAGACAAAAAAAATAATGTTTGGACATGACACATTATCACAAAAGATAGAAATAACCCACTTAACATCATTTTTTTTGATGGTGAAAATACTAGTGGCCTAAGATTTTTGCACAGTAGTGTATGTGACCCTGGACAACAAAACCAGTCATAAGTGTTCACTTTCCGAAATTAAAATGTACACATGATCTTAAAGCTGAATAAATAAGCTTCCCATTGATGTATGATTTGGATGGATCGGGCAATATTGGACAGAGATACAACTATATGAATATCTGGAAGGGTACAGAACAATCTAAATGCTGAGAAAATCATCTTTAAAGTTGCCCAAATGAAGGCAAATCACTGCATATTACTAATCAAAAATTAATTTTTAATGTTTTTAAGAAATTGACTAAATACATTCATGGAACATGATCTTTAGTTACTATCCTAAGGATTTTTGATCATTTTGACCCATATATATATTATTATTTATTTCTTTAATTATATGGGCTGAATGGAAATCATAAATTTTAGCATATGGCGTAAAAATATTCCAATATTTAGGTAAAGATGTATTGCAAATACTTTTATGGGCAAAAGTAAAAGAATCCAGCCTGCTAAGCAGTTTAGAATGCCCCTGAAATGTATTAATGAATTCATTATCATTACTCATAAACCAATATCACACACTTCTATTTGGGACATTTATTTATAAAAACTCATTACTGAAGATAATGTCCAGTTTTATGCATTAAGTCATTACAAGGTTGACTGTGGAAGCCTCTGACGCCGCCTCTTTCTCCCTCACAGCTTCCCGAACAGAATGTGAGCAGTCTCAGTTCCAGTGTGGGAACGGCCGGTGCATCCCGTCTGTGTGGCAGTGTGACGGAGACCTGGACTGCTCGGACGGGAGCGACGAGACGTCCTGCGGTGAGTGAGTCTGTGTGCATTGGTGTGTGTGTGTGTGTGTGTGAGAGCTGAATCAGTCATCTGAGGGTTACATCAGCTCAGCGGCACAACGTCATTGTTCTGATATGTGGGCGTGTTTGACTTGATGCTCACACCTACCTGCCGTGTGGGATTTCCCTGATAGTCCTGATCTCCAGAGCTGATGTAACTCTTGGGCAATCTGTCATTAAGGAGGAAGAAAATGATTGGCTTGCAGTTTGGACGAAGCACAACAAAATTTAAATATTGATGATTGACAGTTGCTTGTTGCCTTCATAGTATGACTGAACATCAAATGGTTTTATATGTGAAGGTTTTGATCTATAACGCTCATCTGAGTGCTAACTGGGTCATTGTTGCGAAGGAAATCACAGATGGGGGCCGGCACAGATTAAATGAACTGAAGTCTTTTTTTGGATCCTGGTGTTCCCATTTAGTCCCCTTCACCTTTTACTCAGGGGTGTTTCCTCCGAGAAGCCAGGACCTTCTTAAATTCATATTTTATCATCATTTTATACTAGAATTATAGTTTAATCACGGTTTCCAAAAGCAACACGTCTTTTGCTTCTCTTGAGGTGACTGTGAAGGTTTACTTGTGTTTTTATCCCTCATTCAAAATACAGCTTAAAATGATGAAATTCAATTTGAAAACATGCAGTAAATATAACTTTGTATTATTATATACGATTTCTTTTTCAGTGTTGACATTTATATAATCAGATGAAGTTATATATACAAGTTACCTCATTAAGGCTATATTAATTGGATTTAAAATACAGTAAATATTTTATTAGTTTAATAACCGTTTTCTGTGTTTATTCAAATGTAAATCATTCCTGTGATCAGAGCATCATTTCTCCAGTCTTCAGTGTCACATGAACCTTCAGAAATCATGCTAATATGCTGCTAAAGTGAATCACTTATTGCTTAGTAATTGTTAATGATTTAATGTTAAACATTAGTTTTCTGCTTATGCAGAAGTTTCAGGATTTGAGTATAAATATCTATGTTTATTAGAAAGAAATATCTATTGATCTATTTATCTACTTTTGAGTGCTAATGTAATCCAGATTCCATAAAAAAATGATTTGAAGGATCACTGGTAATGATTGTTTCTTGAGCAGCAAGTTTAAAGATTTTCTGCATGTTGTTTGTGTTGACCGTGTGGCTAAATATTTGACCACAAACCATTAACTGGAGCATGCGTTTACATTGGACACAAAAATAAAGGCCGGAACAAAGACCGTGCCTTGCCTCCTTTGCACAAATGGTCCAGCAGCATGTTACTGTATCCCAGCAGTGGCTGTAAACACTGGGCTCTGTTGAGAATGTCGATCTGTCAGTTTGCACTGCTCCATCTGCGATTGCCATTCAGTCTGCAGGAGGCCTCCTGCTCCGAGTATGTACTTGTGCTGTGAGTGGACATGAAGAGACTGTGAATGTGTCTGAAACAGGGGGGAGCTGCTCTTTACTTCATACTGTAGGATTCAAAGAGCCCACGTCTTAAAGCGCCTCTCTAGGATTGAAGCGTTTTCTTTTAAATCAATATCCAGTGCTGAGTTAAGCAAAAATATGCAGGCCTGTGGAGCAGAGCTGGTTTTTGTAGACCTCATTCAAACACTTTGAAATGTTGACTGGTGATAGAAGGACTCGACAAAGATGAAGACGGGTTATTGCTTTTTCTTCGAAGTGATATGAGCAAAATTAGATTGGCTCTAGGGAAATAACTGACATTATGTGGTAGAGCATGTCTCTAGCCTACAGCAAATGTGTGTGTGTGTGTGTGTGTGTATCATGGTTCATAAAGGCATCATTTATAAAAAATAAATAAATAATACTGCAATTTTAAAAAACGGTTGTTTATTGTACTATATTGCCTAAATGTAATTTATTCCTGACAAATGACAAAGAATTTTTAGCTTCATTACTCCACTCTTCAGTGTCACAGCGTTCAGAAATCATTTTATTATGATGATCTGCTGCATTTCTTCTTATTAGCAATGTTTAAAAGTAGTTCTGGATATTATTTTAGTAGACATTTTCTTTTTTGATTGACCAATCTCTGGTCCTTGCTAATAAAAGTATTTATTTATAAAATAAATCAACTTTTGGTCAAATTAATGTTATTTAATTTTTCGTCTTGATCAATTCAAGTAGAAATTAAGAATTATTTCTTTTGTAAAAGGTTTTAATGAGTCCAACTCACAACTCAGTTTAATTGATTTTAAGTATTTAAAAAAAAAAGTAGATTTACTTAAAATATATTGCTGTATTATTTTATTATATTATGGCGTTTTATTAATATAACACACAAGAAAGGTAAACTGTGGCAGTGAGTAAATGGCACAGTTTTCTGAATGACTATTTCAACCAACCTAGAACCCAACTGCAAATAATAATTCCTGAAATATTTCCACGTTGCAATGCACGTTGCTGCTTAAGTGATCAAACTACATGCCGAAGTCTAAGATTTGCATTTCAGAATCCTTAACGAGCTTTATAAATCTCTGCTTGGATACCTAGGGGGCCTTTCAAGTAGCATTTCAAGTACACTCGAGCAGACATTCTTCTGCTTTGTTTTTCATTCCCCTTGAGCCTATGCTAATATCTACTGAAGGCTAGGTTTTCTTGATCGTTTCAGTGAGGAAGACCTGTGCCGAGGTGGACTACGTCTGCCGCAGCGGCCAGTGCATTCCCAAGAGATGGCAGTGCGATGGAGAACCAGACTGTGAAGATGGCTCAGACGAGGGCATCGAAATGTGCCGTGAGTCTCATTTCATCATTTCAACACCCTATAATTATTCAGCGATACTGTGTCTTTGTGTTCGCCGCGTGAACTCTGAGTGGGCTGTAAACCCCACGTTACCTTCAAGGCTTGACCATACAGTTTCCTGTTTATTTTTAACTTGAGCAAGATTTTTTATCTCTCGTGGGGGTTATTTTTAGAGACACTCCTGTGTTAGTTCTTCATGACAGCCATTATAAAAGCACAAGTATCTATTGCATGTCCTTGTTTTTTGCAGAAAACGAAAGAATTTAATGGTTTAGGGTTTTTATCATAAGAGGCTATTGATTTATTAATGTACAGTGTTTGTGAATTCTATACAGTTCAGCGCTGAGTATCAGTGTACGTGCAGTTATGCATGACAGCCCTCTATATCAAGTCTTGTTTGACCAGCTGTTGGAAAGTTAGTCAGCAGAAAATGGAAAGGGACCAAGAATGCATGCATCCGTATTCGTGAGCTCTTGCGCACATGTTTTTTTTGCTTTGAAGGGTTACTCCACCTAAAAATGAAAATGTTGTCGTTAATCACTTACACCCATGCCATTCCGAAGCTGTAGAAATTTTTGTCTGTCTTCAGGAACACAATTTAAGATATTTCGGATGAAAACCCGGAGGCTTGTGACCAGTGATGGGGAATAATGACGGTATAAATAAACGTTTTTGGTTTTTTTCCAGTAACGAGTAATCAAAGAAATGAGGTTTTATGTGTTACGCAACAGACCTGCAGCACCATTCCTCCTTTGATATTACGTTTCCCGTTGTGTTTATGAGCCGCCAGCTTGTTTGGAGTGTAGCCAAAGAGGTGAATGTTTCCGCCTAATTGTTCACACCAGTCTAAAGGTTGTTTCCATGTGAATGTTTACACCTAAGGTCCATGCTGTAAAGCGATGTCTGTTTATACTAAACCTGGCAAGCACTTATAGTGGGTTACTTCATCAAATCCCTTTCTGGGCAACTCTGATGTAACTCAAGATCCAAATTCCAGGATTATGCGCCTACGCATGCTTTTTCACTGAATTGTTTGTGGAGTTGTGCAACCTGCTGACTGAGGTTTTTTTTTTTGTTCTGTCAGACACGAGGACCTGCAGAGTGAACGAGTTCAGCTGTGGTGTCGGCTCCACGCAGTGCATTCCGGTCTTCTGGAAGTGTGACGGTGAGAAAGACTGCGACAACGGAGAGGACGAGATTAATTGTGGTGAGTCACTGGATACAACACCGGCTGAACTGCCTTTTAAAATCAATTAAACTAAAGTTCAGTTTCGCTCATCTCTTCTCCTGCTGCTTTGCGTGGAAATGAGTCACTGAGATTCAGAGAACGAAAGAAAATGTGGGGGTGTTTGACTTGGTGTAGAATAGGTAAATTAGAAAAATGCATGTTCTTTTCCCCCTGAACAAAATAATATACTTGTGTGCTCTATATAAAGTTGCTTAAACTATGCTCAGTTATGCTGAGATGCACAGAAATGTCTATTAAAAAAGTCGTTTTCAACATTCCTTGTATTTCTTCCCAGACAAAATGTTAAATAAATGTAAATGCATAGTTAAGTTGCATATAAACTTATTTATATGTAATGTATTCAATTAATCTGCAAAATATATATTAGAATTTCTTTCATTCTAATACCTATTATTTATTCTAGTAAGTATTATTTGTCCTGAAACAGCTTTTTTGGAAAGTGCTCTATTACAGAAATTTACTTGGTCTAAAATGCACAGAATTATTCACTCATTCATTCATTAAAATACTTCTTATTTGTTCAAATACCACTTTTGAGAGTTTTATTAAAGAAATAAAATGTGCATAAAAATAACTTAGTATATTTTTTTATTTTATTTATACTTAATATACCTTTGAATATTGCATAAAAATTATATTTGTAATCGTAATTTAGTTTTTCATGTTCCCAGTTATAGTAGCTTTATTTCAGTATACTTTTTACATTTCTCATTTTCAAGTCACCTTTTTCATATAATTTAGTGAGTTATTTTAAGTTTTATTTAATAACACTGATTCAAATAAGACAAGTAAACAATGGTTGAGGTAAATTGAGGTCATTTTCCTGTGTCACCTTATTTAGGTAACATCACATGCGCTCCTCTGGAGTTCACCTGTGCCAGTGGCCGCTGCGTTTCTCGTAACTTTGTCTGTAATGGTGAGGACGACTGCGGGGACGGCAGTGACGAACAGGACTGCGCTCCTGCCTCCTGCGGCCCGAGTGAAGTCCCTTGTGGAAATAATACCTGCATTCCTAGAAGCTGGCTGTGCGATGACGATGTGGACTGCCAGGACCAATCAGACGAGTCGCCAGAGCGCTGCGGTCGCAACCCCACACCGCCGGCAAAGTGCTCTTCCAGCGAGATGCAGTGTGGCTCTGGGGAATGCATACACAGGAAGTGGCGCTGTGACGGGGATCCAGACTGTAAGGATGGCAGCGACGAGAAGAACTGCTGTAAGTGGGCTTTTGTTTTTGTTATTTATGACTGAAATGCATTGTCACAAACATCACCTTTTTTTTTAATGCATATATATTTCAGCCTTATTCATAAAGTGTTCCTATCATGCCATTTTTAAGGCTCCTAATATTATTGCAATAGGTCTACATGCATGCAAGTTGCGTTCAGTATCACCTAATTTTCATACGATTTGTTCGAAGCTAAGATTCAGTCTCTTTAAACCCCTCCTTTCCTTTCCTCTGATTGGTCAGATGGCCCAGTCTGTTGTCATTGGTCTACTGCAGGGGTAGGCAACGTTGGTCCCTGGAGTGCCAATGTCCTGCAGAGTTTAGCTCCTTCACTTGGAGTGAAACTCTGCAGGACATTGGCACTCCAGGCCCGACGTTGCCTACCCCTGGTCTACTGTGTATAATGCATTGGAAACCATAGGCCCACTGTCATAATTGTGTATTTTGAACACTTGATGGAAATGTAAGCATCTGTTATTTATCATACTTGCAGGTTGTGATTGAGTGGAGCTGCTGGTCCAAATAAACTGGGTTTGAGAATTTGTGGGTGGGGTCAAGTTTTTCGCAGCCGGCCAATGTAGAACATAGGCAGTTCAATTGCAAATGATTTTAGTTTCAATCAAGGAAATTCAACCTTTTGTTTTATGCATGTTTTAGTCCTTACATCCTCCTACATGCCTGGAACATATTGTCATGGAAACGGCACCATTGTTTTCTGCATGTTTTTGGGTTACTAACTGGTCTCTGTTTGTCTTTGTCATTTCCAGCTGCCCGTACCTGCAGACCCGACCAGTTCAAGTGTGATGACGGCAGCTGTATCCATGGCAGCCGACAGTGCAATGGCTTCCGAGATTGTGCAGACAGCACAGACGAAGTCAACTGCAAAAACTGTGAGAAAAATACTCTACCGTAAAATCAGAGAGAGATTTTAATACGACCATTAACAGGCTGGTTGCATGCACGATTATGCAAGCTGAAAGTAAACAGTGGTACATAATATAATTTTAAAATATTTAAGAATTTATTCACCAGCATAAAATGTAAAGCAAACACTGCACCAGTTATTAAATCAGCCATATAACCATTTTGTTTTAACTAGCCACATAGTGTTTTTTTTTTTTTTTTTTTATAAATGACTCTCCTTGTCTCTTTGCTCAGTAACTCAGTGTAATGGTCCTGACCAGTTCAAGTGTCGGAGTGGAGAATGTATTGACATGAGTAAAGTGTGTAATAAGGTCCGTGACTGTCCTGACTGGAGTGATGAACCCATCAAAGAGTGCAGTAAGTACAAGTGTTGTGCTGTTCTTTTCATTACGCATGCTGACATATTTTCTTTGTAAGTTTGAAAATGTCTAGAAAGGTCTATCAGTGCGCACACAGCTTTGAACGGAATATCTTGTATGTGTCAGGAACATGTTTAATTGGGGTTATTCTTAGAACAGTGTAACTGCTCTGCTGGTTTCACAGAATTACATAATACTCAAGTCATAATTGTTAAACTCAATTCTGACATTAGGGCGATTATGTGTCATAACAGTGAAACTCTAAAAACAGTAGTTAAGTATAAAGTAGCTTAGGTTTTTAACTCTGCATCACTCAATCAGCTTTTCTTGCAATCAAAAGGCTGCTTGAAGATTAAATGGATGCAAAAATTAAAAGCAAATCATAGTTCACCATACAAATAATTAAATGCACAAAACTATCACAATTCAGTAAAATGACCTCGGGAAGCATTGTAAATGTAGGTCAGTGAGAATTTTCAGACAAAAGAGATTAAACTGACTTAAGTGCAGGCTGAAGCATCATGGGTGCATCAAGAGGGAGAACCTGCAGTATAATTAGTTTTCTCAGTAACAGTAGTCTGTTAGACGGGGTTGTTGAGTCTGAAAGTTTGAGTTAATTGTTTCAAGCTGTCTGTTTTGACCTAAATGCTGCTTAAATGGTTCCAGATGTTAGGGATGTGAATGGACAATTGAATGGGTAAGAGCGATGCTGTACAGGAAATCCTCCCCACTGAGTCATTTTAGAGTGGTTTCTCAACACGTTTAGGATGTCTTCACACTTAGGTCATCTTTAAAAGACCCTTGTAATTTACAGTGTGAATCAAGTGGGAAAAATGTTGTATTCTATGGCGTTGAACTAAACTGATATTTTCCCCATAAATTAAAAGTAAATTGTCATTGTGACTCCAAAACTAGAAGACTTTTCTCTGTGGAACAAGAAAACGAAAGATATTTTGAGAAGTTTAAAACCACGATTTCTATAAATCATGTTTGGTCGCAGACTTACTGTCAGAGTTGCTTGTGCCGTTTGTAAATTAAGGTTAAAAAGCCTTCCGAAGCAGAAAAAGAACTATTATGCTATTATGTTTAACTCAGTGAGACCCTTTAGAGATGTCGTCTTTTCATATGTCATGTTTGCATTTATTGGTTGTAAAGTTGGACTTGTAAGCTACTTCATGGAAATTGCTCCCTTCATGGTGTACAGCATCAGCAGTCTGATGGCCAGCTGGTGGGTACATTCTGTACAACTCTGAGTGACATCATTTTTGACAATGCTTCAGTTTTCGTTAGCCTCTGGGCTTGCAAAAAACCCTTTCCCCCCCTACAGTTTGTGGACCGAGGACAGGAATTTTTATCATATTTAACAAGCACAACTAGTTGTAATCTTTGACAGGTTGATATTAGTTTCATGTAGCCAGACCTTCAGACTGACAGCAGTAGGTCTGGGAACCACCAAAAAGGCCATATGGCTGACCGGTGAAGCAACCAATCATGTTTTGTTTTGTGCTGCATCGTGTCAGGGGTGTGGAAATGTCCCCACTATAACAGACAAGTGTGTAAAACTCTTGGACTTGTATTAAATTAATCTATGCTACGAACTTTACGGATTTTACATACTTTTTATTTTAAAATCCTGTATTTAGTTCAGTGTTTCTCAACCCTGGTCCTGGGTGCCCCCCCAACACTGCACATTTTGTGCGTCTCCCTAATCAAACCACCCCTGATTTAACTCATGAGCTCATTAGAAGAAACTCCAGGACCTGAAATGGGTGTCTCAGATACAGTGTTGGGAGTAACACGTTACAAAAGGAATATATTACAGTAATTACTTTTTGGTGTAACGCAGTAGTGTAAGACATTTACTAATTAAGTTTCAGTAATATTTTACTCGGTACATGTTCAATAATGCGTTACAGCGCACTTTTAGCCTAAATTTTAATTGTTCAAAAAACAGCAAGACACAAGATGCGTATAAAGAACGTATAAAAATGCCGCCCGTCAGCTCTATTTTCTGTTGGTGGACAGTTATTATCCAGTTTTGTTTGGCATCAAGGCATCTTTGTTTCCAGGCAGATAGTTAAACAATGTGACACACATTCATCCAATCCAGTGATGACTTTAAAGTGTTTCCAATTTTGTTTGCCATATGCATCAGATGCTCAGCCAGCAATCCATGGCCATGACATCTGATGCCAAGTTGTCATTGTGTTTTATGATTTGGGTTTTTTGAGCCCATGAGTTAATGTGCCACATTTGTCCAGCATGGATTCAATACTAAGAAGCATGCTCCATGTTTTCAAACATGATCCAAGGACATAGCGTATCACCCTGAGGGGCATTGATCATATGGAGCCCCTCTGAATTATTGATCCATGTAAATCTGAGCATGTAATTTCCATGCATCTTCCATGAATACGCCACATTGAAATTTTAGGTGGTTAATGCAGCCATGCACCATTCGTTTTAGATATGAATGAATGCCTGCTCAATAATGGAGGCTGCTCACACATCTGCCGTGACCTGACGATTGGCTACGAGTGTGACTGCACTCCAGGACTCCAGCTCATCGATCGCAAGACCTGCGGTGGTATGAATAGCCACATGTGCTGTTAAAATGTAGTCAGAAAAATGATTCTTGTATTGATTATCTTGGGTCCTAAAAATTGATGTTTGTTGAATGTTCAATACGAACAGATGTCGTATTTCTTCACAGATGTCAATGAGTGCCTCAACCCTGGAATATGCAGTCAAATATGTATAAATCTTAAAGGAGGATACAAATGTGAGTGTCACAATGGCTACCAGATGGACCCCATGACTGGAGTGTGTAAGGCTGTAGGTAAGAACTACTGAATTTCAACTGGAATTCAACCTTTTATGTATGTGTGTATATATAGGGGTGGGCATATACATACATGCATATATATATGGGGATCTCCAGTATTTATGGTACCCTCTTTTTGCATTTCTAGGTAAAGAGCCCTGTCTTATTTTTACCAATCGAAGAGACATCCGTAAACTAGGATTGGAGCGGCGAGAATATACTCAGATTGTGGAGCAACTGCGGAACACCGTAGCTGTAGATGCTGATTTCATTCAGCAGACAATATTCTGGGCTGACCTGGGGCAGAAAGCGATTTTTAGGTAAGCGTTGGGACTCTGTTGACTTAGCCAAAAGGTAGCAAATTTAAACTAAAGCAACATTTTATGACAGCTTCTACAGGAATAAGAATTTTTGCATAAAAGCCTTTTCCAACCAATTTGGAATAACCCATATTTAACCCATATTTGCCCTGTGATTTGGTGCTTTTTCCCCCCACAGCACAGCATTGGATAAGCAGGAGGCAAGTCATATGAAAGTGATTGACAATGTCCAGATGCCTGTTGGGATTGCAGTGGACTGGATTTACAAAAACATCTACTGGTCAGACCTGGGCAGTAAGAGCATAGCAGTGGCCAACTTCAATGGGACCAGGAGGAAGATGCTCTTTAACAGCGGCCTGAAAGAACCAGCCTCTATTGCTGTAGATCCTCTCTCAGGGTAATATGATTATCAAAATATTTCCACTGCTTTCTAAAAGTAAAAAAACTGAGCAAATCTGAAAATTAGTAAAGTTGTCCTTGTTTGAGCTAATATAAAGTTCAGATCCTTGTCCTTCAATTACAGGTTCTTGTATTGGTCAGACTGGGGCGAGCCAGCCAAGATTGAAAAGTCTGGTATGAATGGGATTGACAGACAGGTCCTAGTAGAGACGGACATTCAGTGGCCCAATGGAATTACTCTTGGTGCGTAATGTTTTAGTTATTTTAATTAACTTGAACAAGTAAGGCAGGTGTAGCCAATTCTGCTTCTGCAGATTTCTGTTCCAACAGACCTACCAGTTATTGAAGAAATCCAGAACACATTGAATCAAGTGTATTTGGATAAGAGTTGGATAATCATGAATCATCCCCTGACAATTATTCTTTTCTTGTAGATCTGATCAAGGGCCGACTTTACTGGGTGGATTCAAAGCTGCACATGCTTTGTAGTGTAGACTTGAATGGAGACAACCGCCGGAAGGTGCTGCAGTCACCAGACTACCTGGCCCACCCTTTTGCTCTTACTGTTTTTGAGGTGCACCAACTAGATCAGCTCCAATGGATTCATAGTAGTACTGAATTATGTTATACGGAAGCATTTGGTGACCCGTTTTAACATGGTTTGTTTTTCTCTTTACCCCATCCCAGGATCGAGTGTTCTGGACAGATGGTGAAAATGAGGCAATTTACGGTGCAAACAAGTTCACAGGATCTGATGTAACTCTGCTTGCCAGCAACCTCAATGAACCCCAAGACATCATTGTGTACCATGAGCTAATTCAGCTGTCTGGTGTGTCCTGAATCTATATTGAACAGTGGTTTTGCTGATTCTGTGACTCAAAAGTCTGTGTAGAAGGAACAGAAACCTTAAAATCCTAAGAGCTCTGATTTGATTTTGAGGAGTTTAGTGAGATGTTGGCAGTAACCAGATATTGTTGTTTTCTTAAACCAGGGACCAACTGGTGTAACGAGAAGGTGGAGAATGGAGGCTGTTCTTTCATGTGCCTGCCAGCTCCACAAGTTAACAAACATTCCCCTAAATTCACCTGCGTATGTCCTCAAGGTCAAACACTCGCCTCGGATGGCCTGCGCTGCAGACCAGGCACGTAACTATCCCTTTGTTAAAGTTACATTGCTGATCAAGCCTTCATTTGCATTTGTTAATTTTGTGTGTGTTCCATTCATTTGTTTTCATTCATGACCGATCATTTTTGGACATCGTTGGCCAGTGTTCTGACAGCTGCGCTAAAAACAAGTTGCACAAGTTACCGTAAACCTAAGAATTAGCTATTTTATTGCTATGGCTCTGTATTGCTCTCTTGTGACAGAGGCACCTACTGCCGCCCCTCAAGATGTGGGGAGGGTGACCCCTCACCCAAGTCACCCTAAAGGTAAAGCAGTTATAAGGATGTTAAATGCATGTGCATGGAGATCAATGCCTTTAATGTGCTTACCGCCATAAAGATAGATGGCTTCGCTGTAGAAGTGGCAAGTTAACATGTCCTTCAAGCTTGCATCGCGGTTGGCTGATTGGTGTAAAGACGACTGGCCTGTTAATAAAATTAGTACCATGAAGTTTTGGGAACTTGACCTAGCGCTAATCTCTGCTAATATGTGCACATATTCAAAAGCATAAATACCTTGCAATAATTTTGTGGATCTCTAATGGTCGCAACTAAGGTCTTCTGCTTTATTTCTGCTTAAACCTTAGGGGACCACTGAAGTTGTTCTAACTTTAGACATATCATTGACTGTCGTTGGATTTTATATATATATATATATATATATATATATAGAGAATGCATTTGAAGAAAATTAATATGAAAAAGAAGCTTCTGGTGTTTATACTCATAAACATGATTTTGTTTTAAAGCATCTGCAATGCCGAAGTTTGCCTCTGAACCAGTTCAGGCTGGTAAGGCTAGTTGCCTCCCATATACTTTAATCTAAATCTGGAATTAAAACCCTAACTATAGTCTAACACTGCATTTAGAAAACCTTCTCATTCAAAATAACATGTCCAGAAATAGTGGCTGTGAAAGTGTTCGTTTGTTTATTTTCGAAAGTTATATTCATCCTTTTGCTTCTGCTTGTCTGCCTACACTCTCATATCCAAACTTCATTTATACCATTACTCAAATATTATCTCGCTTGGCTGACTCTTGATGTAGTTTGATGTAGATTTATTTTTGCCTCAATCTTCTTGCCTTTTCTTTTTTTCTTTATTTTATTAGAAGGGAACATAAGCACCTCCATACATGAAGTAAATTCATCAGCCAAAGGATCTGCTGCAGCCTGGGCTATTTTACCTGTGTGTAAGTACATTGTTTCTTCTACTGTAATATGTTTAATAAACGGTTGCATTATTTATGGTCTATGCTGTACATCTGTGTTTAATTCAAATTTCATCAATTTAGAGTGAATAATAAGAGTGAATGAGTGTTGTTGTTTTTTTTGTTTTGTTTTGTTTTTGACATAAGTAATATATATGTGACCCTGCACAACATTTTTTTTTTTCCGAAATTAAGATTTATACATGATCTGAAAGCTGAATAAATAAGCTTCCCATTGATGTATGATTTGGATGGATCGAGATACAACTATATGAATATCTGGAATCTGAGGGTACAGAAAAATCTAAATGCTGAGAAAATCACCTTTTAAAGTCCAAATTAAGATCTTATCAATGCATATTACCAATCAAAAACTTTCGGTAAGAAATTGACTTAATACCTTCATAAAACATGATCTTTACTTACTATCCTAAGGATTTTTGGCAAAAAGGAAAAATCAATAATTTTGACCCATACTATGTATTTTTGGCTATTGCTACAAATACACCCCAGCGACTTAAGACTAATCATATCCAATTGAGTTGTTTTTGTCCAAACAATCCCTTCTTCCCACAGTTCTTGGCTGTGATATAACAGCCATTTAGCTATTAAAAATACTAAAGCAGGAAGTTTGGGCATGTCACAAAGAAAAGAAAAATGAATTTGTTGGACATGGAGTCATTTTTACCTTTACATATTTACTGGAACATTTTCACTGTCCGTACACTCAAGCTGTTATCGATTTATTCAGTTCATTGTTCTTTGTCTACAGTGCTATTGGCCATGGCTGCTGCTGGTGGTTACTTAATGTGGCGGAATTGGCAGATCAAAAATAAGAAGAGCATGAACTTCGATAATCCAGTATATCTGAAGACCACAGAGGAAGACCTCAATATCGATATCAGCAGACACAGCGCTTCTGTAGGCCACACGTACCCTGCTGTGAGTAGTGCATGATCAGCATGTTCATTATCTGTGCTTTATTATTGAAATATATTAGAAATATGGATTTTTATTGTTTTATTTCTTTTGTGTTAGGGAGAATTTCTTTTGAGCTATTCTTTCTTTGATGTAATGCTGAAAGTAAAGAGTGGCAGTTAGTTCTGGAATTTGGTTTTGGAAAATCACTCTTAAGTACTTTAAGTACTTAAGTATATTTTATACCAGACGCCATTTTTCTATTGGGTAAATACCAATGGGCTGTAATTCATCTAGATCTTCAGTCCCCTAATTTTCTTGTCATCTTTCTGCAGATTTCAATGGTAAACACAGAAGACGACTTGTCATAACCCAAGCCTCCACAATGCTCCAGTTTATTTACTAGCCACTTCGCACTAATGGCAACTGCTGCCGTTTTTAGCGGTTTCACAACCAGCTGCCTTCTCAAGTGCATTTCCAAGGTTTTTTTTTTTTTTTTTTTTTTTTTTTTTCGTCTCTCCAATAAGAGGATGTCATTTGTGGTACGAGAAATTATTTGCACCCTTCTCACACTGAGTGTTCTCCAAAAGCATCAAGGAATTCTGATGGCCTGGGTTTATACCTTCACGTACACCACAACGGCCCCAAAATGATTCGACAGCCTTAATTCCTATTTACAAGGATGACGGCAAAGCTGGAGACCCAGAATGCAGATTAGATGGCCAGTAGTGTGTGTGGACACCTGAAATATTTAAACGAAAATGCATATTTTAGATGACCATGTCTTTAAAGTGTAAGTTTCTTTCTTTCTGTTTTCTAATGGACACGGTTTCCCAGAGATGCATTATTATGAAGCTTTGTGTGTCTTTCTGGGTTTAAACGCTCTATAGGGAAAAGTGCTGTTACAACATTTGTAAAACATTGTATATATCCCTCTCTGAAAAACATAATCAGGATTCCTCAAGCACTTTGATCAAATGTTCCTCTGTAAATAAGATTGTATACATTTGACTGAGACAATTTTGCTATGGTTGGGCACTGTACCAGGGTAGAGGAAAATGTATTTAAAAAATGAAGTTTGTTAAAACTATTTTGTATGTTTGTGTGCTGTTCCGGTGACCTTTTTATAGCAGTGTGCAAGGGAACAAAAATGCTCTGTATTGTGAAAAGGAAACATTTGCAAACGTAAAATAAAATTAAAGTTTAAAATAAGCTTCTTTTTTGGTTGAAATGAAAGTTAACGTTATGCTTAAATGTTTGATTGCATATATTTAATTGTTTTTATAGGCTGCCTTGAGAATAGGTTAGATTCATGATTAGAGCCAGACACCAATTCTGGTCTTCTGCACTTAAAGCTACACTGAAATCAGAATGATGGCATTTACATGAACTCGTGTAATTACCATCAGTTTCAGGATTACTGGTAAACTCTAGACTTGATGTCAAAATAATCAAGATGCAAACTGATACTTGGGACGTCATATTTGCAGAAGCAGCACAAGCGTAATGAATGGTGTAGGTGTAACCTTAATTATAGTTAAGTTCAGATAAAAATTTTGCTGTCTGAGATGCATTTCAGGGGTTGGTAAAGATTTATCCTCTTTTATGGAAAATTTGGCGATCTTGGTGGGACCTTTGCAGTAAATTTAATACTATAAAAAGTGTCTGAAATTTGCTTTTGGATAGGGTGATTGCTGTGATGCGTTTTAGACGGTGTCTAACAAATGTTGATGGCTTTACTCATGATCTCACTGGCATCAAATACAGTCAGACCAACAGTGGTCGAGGATACAGCATTTTTTTTTCCATACCACAACTATAAATGGCCTCTTGTCTTTGTGAGAGAAAGTTTCAAACTTTCCCATGTCACTTTGTTCCAGCAAAAAAAAAAAAAAAAAACTTATTTCAACTTCTGAACTCTTCCCTAAGACCTTCACATGTAAATTATGTTGATGTTAAGTTGGCATTAAAAATTTAAGATCATCTTTTCTTTGCTATTGTGACAATCGGTGAAGCGGCTCCTCAAATAGAGAACAATGTTACAGGACTCGATTTTCTCTATCTGCAACTGATTGGACTGTTGGCATCTCATGTGAGTGACAAGCTTTCATGCCAGAGCAAAGAATGTTGTGAAGAAAGAAAAAATATATGGTGGTAAGAAAGGTACATGGTTAGGGTGTAGTCTGGGCCCATATGTATAAAACTTCTAAGAATAGTATTAATTTTAAGTATGACTTTATGACTTGTAAAGAAGCTTAAAGTTCAAAACTGAATAAGTGTTGTGAACTAAGGCCCAATTCTACCATAGGTGGTACACAAATCAAGTACTTCAAAAGTACAGATCCATACTATAAAATATTACTCCAGTAAAAGTACTCCTTTTTCGATTTTACTTGAGTGAAAGTACAAAAGTACTTGTTTTTTTATGTACTTAAGTAAAAA
>JAUMHI010000051.1:2334192-2344822 GCA_032359435.1 Enteromius unitaeniatus
GCCATGTTCTGGAGACGCTGTGTGTCGTTGTGAAAGTCAAACTGCTTTGTTTGTGCTTCCAGAAGAGGACACGACTAGAAATCAGTGCCTGTGTGCTCCAGAACAGTTGAACACAAATATTGGACACCAGATACACAAAATGGTCATCACATGACCCCTTTACTGTGTCTTTAGTATTAACCAAAGGCCTGAGAGACTAAGATGACACCAGCCAAAATAAAGTTGTTTTTACACAATATTTTCTCAAAATTCAAACCATTCTTAAGACGTGTTTGTCTGGAAATGTTAATTTGGTGGGAAAAAAGTTTTATTGGTCGAATAATGCTGATAAACTCAAGTCTGAAAGTGAGATGAGAGGAATGTTTTTCTCCTGTTTTCCTTGGATTGTTTCCTCTTTTGCTTCACCGCTCATTCATCTGACCAGCGCTAATCTAAATCAGTTATACATGTCTGACTCTGGAGAAAACCCATATTCACTCTTTTGTTTTCTTAGACTGGGAGAAATTGATGCTTGTTTGTTTTATCGATTTGCTGTTTTCTTTTTTTTTTTTAAGTTTTGCATACCACCTTGTACGCTCTCTTATATTACATTAGGATGAATTATAATGGTGTGAAGGGTTTAAAAACATAAGCCGTGTCATGTTCTAGGCTAATTGCAAATGCATCCTTTCAAAATAAATATTTTTTTAAATGATTGAATTAATCAGGCTTGGCATGGGATCTTTGCTTGACGCTGTAACAATAACAAAACTTCTGTCAAAAGGTGCGGTTGATCCACAGGCATGAACTAACCTCCACTCAAAATAATACTAATCTACCGGCCGAAGATCAACTGGGCAAACAGCTGCTTTATTTGTCTCTCTGCAAAAATTCAACAAATTTCACTTGCGCTTGTCTGAAGAGCTTGGTTTGATGGGCCTCATTCAAAGACTAGAATATAGTGATTCACTGATGCTTGGAGCTGAAGGCATATTATGAATACACACTTTTGGTTGATCTTTTATGGTAAAAGCAGTTAATTCAGTCGCGTGAAGTCTTTACATGGAGCCCTTCGAATAAAGTATCTCTGTAGGATACTGTGTATAAAATATATCTGTACATATAGTACAGTACTGCATGAATTCTTTCCAGGGCTGAATAAACGATTGGATCTGCAGCTGGTCTGATTTGATGCTTTTGACCTTACAGACGGATGAGGTGTTCCTTGAGGCACAGATCCAGAACATCACTACATCCCCAATGTTCATGGAGAAAGTCTCTCTGGAACCGTCTATGATGTACAACGTCACGGAGCTCAACAATGTGTCTGCTGGCAGTGACAGGTAACCATCGGCCAGCATTTATTTGTGATAGACATGACTGTTCAAAAGTTTTTTTTTTGTAAGGATGCATTAAATGGATAAAATGCATCTGTTACAAATGTATCAAAATATTTCTATTTCAAAAAAATGCTGTTAACTTTCTGTAAAAAGAACAGTCCATTAAAAAAAGTGAATGATTTCTGGATCATGTGGCTCATGTGACTGTAAAGACGCATTCAAATAATAATAGTAATTTCATAATATTACAGTTTTACTGTCTTATAGGCTAACAAAGGCTGCAAAATAGATTCATAAACAGAAACAATTGACTAACTCCAAACTTTAAACAAAGAAAGATATTTTGAAGAAAGCATATATCCAGGCTGCTTTGGTCACTATTGACTTCCATAGTAGGAAAAAAAAACAGACTGGTTACAAACTTTCTTCAAAATATCTTATTTATTAGTTAATATATTATATATTCACTGAACAGTGGAAAATGAAATGGCACTTAACACTCGCTGACATTATTAAACGCACGTTCAACAGTTATTCTTCTGTTTCTACAGCGAGTCAACGTTTGGGAAGATGTCCTATCTGCAGCCGCTGGACACGAGGCAGTATTTGTACTGTTTGAAGCCCAAGCCTGAGTTTGCGGAGAAGGCCGGGGTCATCAAGGGTGTGACTGTGATCGGCAAACTAGACATTGTGTGGAAAACCAACCTCGGGGAGAGAGGACGTCTACAGACGAGCCAACTCCAGAGAATGGTGCGCTGGATTTAGCGTGGATTTCAAAGAAATAAATAAAGACTTGCTGCAAAAATCCAGCATATTTTATCAGATGAATTATTCAACCAGTCCTTTCCACATAAATCGGCAAAAAGCTGTCACACAATTAATAGCGTTCAAAAAAAGTTTTTGATCACATGTATTTTTTACACACACACACACATATATATATATATACTAAAATATATATAATGTACTATATAAAAAAAAAAAAAATATATATATATATATATATATATATAAATGTATATGCTTAAAAAAAGTAATGTGTTTGTATTTATATATACACGCATATTTTATGTGACCAAAAACCTTTATTTTGGATGCGATTCATTGATTGAAAGCACTAATAACAACATCTGCAATTAGTACTATAATTACATTACTTATAGGTACTCTTTATGGAGGACTTGCTTATTTTTTTCACAAAAATACCAAAAGTTATACTTTTGTCAACTGTACGGACACTCTGTAATTAGACTTGGGCTAAAGGAAATGCCTCTGTTACTCGCTCCTAATGAGGTGTGAGTGAATAAATCGGGAAACAAAGTAACTAAGATATTTATTGTCACTTGAAAAAGTAATGTGATTAAATGGCTCATATTGTAATGTGCTACCCCTGGTCTTCTGTTCTAGGCTCCTGGATACGGTGACGTCAGGCTTTCTCTGGAGCTGATCCCAGACACGGTCAGTCTTGAGGAGCCCTTCGACATCACCTGTAAAATCACGAACTGCAGGTAAGAGCACATCTGCGAGTCTGTCTGCGTGTTGATTCTGTAACCACTGAGTGTTAAGTGCTGGTTTGTTTGTGGTCAGTGAGAGGACCATGGATCTGGTGCTGGAGATGTGTAACACTCGCTCCGTTCACTGGTGTGGGGTGTCAGGCAGACCGCTGGGCAAACTCAGCCCCAGCGCTTCCCTCTCCATTCCTCTCAAACTATTGTCCTCCGTCCAGGGTTTACAGGTACGCCAAACTCTCACCCATCAATCATCAGTATCTGCTTTCTTCAAAAATGTCAAAGTTAAAGTTCCCCTATTGTGATTAATGAAATATTCATATTTTGTTTTCGGGAGTCCACAACAGGTTGACAAAAAACACTTTCATTGTCTTATAATATGCGTTTATTTTGACCGCATTACTCCCAAGCGATTCAGTTAATTTTTCCAAACCCCTCCATTGCATGCTCTAATTGGTCATGTAGTTTATAAAATGGTAAATCATATAAAAGCTCTCTGATTTCATCAAAAATATCGTAATTTGTGTTCTGAAGATGAACGAAGGTCTTAAGGGTTTGGAACGATATGAGGGGGAGTAATTAATGACTGCGTTATCATTTTGGGGTGAACTAACCCTTTAAAGATTTAGGTTTCTCCTGAAGGTACAGTATTTAAAAAAAGAGAGCATAGGCAAGTTGGCACATGATTACTGAAATGATCGTGTGAAATGAAATCATTCATTTTGAAGTATTAGTCATTATATGATAATTGGACTGTTGGGATCAAATAAATTGACCTCTTTAAAAACGTTTCTGTTTCAGAGCATATCAGGACTGAGGCTAACAGACACCTTCCTGAAGAGGACGTACGAGTATGATGACATCGCGCAGGTCTGTGTGGTGTGTCCTTACAGCAGTCCAGAGAGCTGAAACCCTGTGGCATTTTGCACTGTCTGTGTCAATGGACCAACTCCCATCTGTTCTGCATCTACTAATATAACACCTTCTGCTCTTTAACGTTAAGCTCGTTGTTTTAAGATGTCACTTTTAAGCCCTTATCATGATTTTAACTGTCTGTCGCTGTAAATAAAACAAATTCAATATGTGTATTAAAATATTATAAAGGCTTCCTGTACAGAAGTGCGACAAGACGTTTCTTCTGGGTAATAAAAACACTTTACATCTTCAGGATAGATTTCAAGACACATTTATTAACATTATTTTTTTGACAAAAACATACTGCTCTGTTTTATAAGCATATTACATAAGCTTCAATCACTCATCTGACTGCAAATATCAGATTATGGAGCATGCAAAAGAAAACTGCAAACAGTGAGATTATGAATATGCTTATTGTAGCATATTTGATTACTGGTGAATCAACTGACTAAACAAACAGGACTGGTGAAGCAGCCGGATATAGTGATTATCACACACAAATGTCTCTTGTTCCTAAAACGAACAGAATATATAGTAAAAATAATCAGAGTATGTGTTAAAGGCATAGTTCGCTCAAAAATGACAATTCTGTCATCACTCGCTCGCCCTCGTGATCAAACGACATGAGTGAATTGTCTTTTAAGGACTGAACTATCCCTAAAAATGTCCTTGGATATTAATAATGGCCCCACATCTAGTTAATAGGCACAAACGTATGATCAGTCATTCGTTTAGTAAAATAAACTCAACTCTGATGTTTTGTTGCCAGCTACATTCATAAAGAGAGGACTGAAACATTATCTACACAGACAAACACAAAGAAACCTCACTCAGGTATTAGGATAATGTTCTTTGTGTATTAGGTGATTTTAAATGTGTTTTTTCCTCTTCTCGTCTGATGCTCGTCCGTATAAAGTGCCATGCCCTCCATCTCAGGTTCCACTACAATAGAAGAATGATTAAAACGATTGCACTCACGACTTCTCTCCGCCTGCCCTCCTGTAGTTCTTGATCCTGTGTAGACAGAGATTCATAGGTTTCAAAAATGATTCCAATACAACTTTTTGAATAACTGATTTTAACGGTACTTAAGTATTTACTTCATGCACTATGGTAAAAGTGCTTTGAGGTCATAACTAGAAAAGATTTTGAAGGCCGATACCGATACAAATATTTGTTGGTTTTAAAATCCGATATATCAGCCGATATTTATAAAAACTAAAATTTCAGAAACGCGCAGATTTCCCTAACATTAGTTATTTGTAGTTATTTATGAGTTTTAACTAACGTAACATGATAATGCATTTTTAAAAAATTATTTTATTGTCACAACAGAACAGGAATATCAAAATATATTAAAGTTCCGATTAATAAAATGTGTAAAAATACAAACGTAAGATATGAAACGTAAAGTCCTTTGAATAAAAACAAGAACAACCAAATCAGTGTTACTTATTTTTGAAATACTAATTTATCGGCCATTATAAATGCCGATACCGATAGTTTGGAAAATGCCTAATATCAGTCGATAATATCGGCCTGCACTAGCGACAGATGATATTAACACAAAGTTCAAATAGATATAGATTATATTTACGCTCTGTTAAAATAGCAAGATTTTCTTCTGTGTGTCCTACTTACTGGAAATGGTGGCAATTATCTGCAGCTCATCATTGTAGTAGATTATAAAACAGTATGCAATAATAACTTGTTGAGTGTACATTATCATTTTAATTCAAATTATTCTAATTCTAGTAGTAAATAGTAAATAGTTATAGTAGAACGGGAATGTCAGAAAAGTAAACCACTAACTTGCGTCTCCTACTTTAATGTCCAAAATAAAGACTCTATACAGACTAAACGAGTCGTAAGAAATTCAAATCTAATTTCTGTGATGGCTACACATCATGAGGTAACACATTTGCATAATTCCTGCATATGTTTTACGTTACCCCGCCCACAAACATGATTTTATTGATGGCTGCTTCTCTAATCTCTGTGTTCAGTGTGGGATACACATAACGCCTGCTCTTGAAAGATGCTTCAGTACCCAGAATCACAACCTGTAAGTATGATACAGTGCCCTCCACTAATATCGGCACCCTTGCTAAATCTGAGCAAAGGTGGCTGTGAAAATCTTTTATTCATACTTATCACTGAAGTAAAACAAATGACAGTGGAGGAAAATCTCATGATAAAATAAATGTTTTTCTTCTACAATTGTTCTACAAAATGTTTTAAATATCTCTGAAATATATTCTCTTATCAGGTGTTCTCCAAATTCATTACAGGAGAAAACTCAGGGCAGCTATCTAGGGAAAAACACCTTGCATGCATGTAAACCTATTGTAGGAAACTCCCAAAACAATATCAGGAGCTTTAAAAATGACATAATAGAGGCACTTTAAGACGAGTGAGCGTGGCGTCTCAGACCTGCTGGGATCAGGAGTGTTCTTCGGCGCTGCCGCTGAAAGAGCGACTCCTGATGTGGTTCCTCAGCTGTTCGATCAGCTCTGGATTCTGCTGCTGGATCTGCTGGGCGAACTGCTGTCCACTGAGAGAAACACCAACACACAGAACATCACAAACATGCGGCACATCAAAGAATCACACAATTCTGCTTGGTGCTGTACATTATACACATCACCTTTGAATATCTGTGTGCATCATTTTTAAAACCACTAGTGTAACACATGTCGAGTCAATCAAACGTCAAAGAGAAGATGCTCACGCTTCAATGAGACTGGATATGTCAGATAATCCACCGACTCCAGCTGCAGGTCCCCCCACCGCGTTAGACATCATGCCAGACATGCTGGGTTGGGAGAGTTAATCACAAACACACCGTGCCATGAGATGATTTAGTGTGCGTAACCTATTTCAAGAGTTAGCCGCTGTAATACTAGCTGCCTAACGGGATAGTTCAACCAAAAAAGTTTTCATTGAGCAAACAGAAACCCAACTGTGTGTGCTTAACATGTCAAAACTAAACTCATTTTTTATATTTCAAACGAGTGCGGCTGAGTTTACGTTTTCCGTATTTAATGTGTTGATCAAGTCAATAAATATTCAGTTAAATCCGTTTAACATAAAGGGCCGGTTTCCCGCAATAGCCAGGACTAGACCTTTAAGAATTTTTAGAAACATGTCTTACAAAATGCATTATCTGTGAGCGTTTTAAGACCAAACAATGACAATAATGTATTTAAAGATATCTCGGTGCAAGCTTTTTCCAGTTTGGACAGCTCTTAACATTTATTTAATCTAGGACTAGTCTTAAACCCAGTTCGGGAAACTGCCCCATATAGTGTTAAATTAAACCTCAATTTATATGGACTACTATTACAATGTCCTTATGTAGCTTTTGAAGCTTAAAGGAATAGTTCACCCAAATATTAAACTCTTGTCATCATTTACTCACCCTCAAGTTCCAGATTTGTATGAATTTGTTTGTTCTGCCGAACACAAAGGACGATATTATAGAAGAAAGTTTGTAACCAGGATGTTTTGGTCATCACTGACTTCCATAGTAGGAATAACAAAATACTACGGAAGTTAAAACAGTCTGCTTACAAACCGGGTTTGGAGCTACTGGAGGGTGAGTAAATGATGACAGAATTTCTGGGTGAACTATTCCTTGAAAAAAGTTGATTATTAACAATTGGACAATAATGAAAAAAAATAAATGTACATTTTTCATTTGTGTTATGGGGTAAAAGTCTTACAGATTTTGAAAAAATGGTGATATATGTTATTTGTTTGGATAAACTATCCCTTTTTATAAAAGTGTCCCACAAATGTGCAGAGTCAAAATGATTTCCTCAACTTACAGTTGCTGCACCTGCTGGTTTTGCATCACACTGGCAGCCTGAAGAGAAAAGAGAACGTGTTACAGTGGATATGTTTATTATCTTGAAAAACATCAAAATAAACTTTTAGCACATATACCCTTCCATTTAAAAGAATTGTTTTGGAAAGAAATGAATACTTCTATTCAGCAATTGATCAAAAATGACAGTAAAGAGAAAAAAACTGCTCTTTCGATTTATCCTAAAAATACATCAGTTTCCACAAAAATATGAAACAACAAACTGTTTTCAACACATTGATAATAATAAGTAAATCAGCATATTATAATGATTTCTGAAGGGTCATGTGACTTGATTAAAGGTCCTGAAAATTCAGCTTTGCATTAATCAATTAAATTTTACAATCTATTACAATAGCAAACGGTCATCTTAAATTGTAATAAATATTTCAGAATTGTACCGTTTATTGTACCCATGGTGAACGTAAAAATTTCTAAATGAATTGTAGCCTACTGTATATGTATCGCACCTGGCATTAGAAACTGAAGCTGATTTGTGGCTCTGGAGCACAAAACTAATCTTAATTCACTATATTTGTAGCAATAGCCAAAAATACATTGTTTGAATCAAAATGAGGTCAGAATATACTTTTATGCCTAAAATTATTAGAATATTATGTAAAATATCACGTTACGTGAATATATTTTGTAAATTTCCTACCATGAATATATAAAAAAAATAAGTTTTGTTTAGTAATATGCATTAGGTATGCACCGAATGTTCGGCAACTGAAACTGTTTGTCCAAAAATAGTAAAAAAGCTCTTGAATAACCCAAAAGACGGAATCAAATATAGACGTGTGCTAATGCAGCAAAGATGTAGGCAGTGTAACAGCCTTTAGAAGTGTCTGAGAAAGAAGGCCTGACAGCGAAAGACTGCATCTCGTGTCTCCGATGAGAAGAGGAAAGATGACTGAATTTGCGAAATGACGATTAGCAAATAGCGGCGTATCTGCTTGTTAGCCAGGGTCAAAGTCCAAATCTGCGCTAAAACAGTCAGTAACAGCATTTTTACAATAAAATAAGAAAAGTAAGACAATAATAATGCTAATAATTACAGCAGCTCTATTATTATTACACTAGTTTAGCGTGTAAGTGATTTTCCTTTGAAAAGCTAGAAGTTCATTTAATCAATGGTGAAAAATCATGTTTGGTATTCAGCCTTCGTTTCAATTTGTTCGGCTTCGGCCAAGAATGATCATTTCGTTGCATCCCATTGTTAAGGACTTCATTTGGACAACTTTAAAGGTGATTTTCTCAGTATTTTGTTTTTTTAGTGCACCCTCAGATTAGTTCGTTTTAGTTTTATCTCAGCCAAATATTGCCTTGTTCTAACAAACCACACATCCATGGAAAACTTAATTAGCTTTCAGATGATGTATGGAAATCTGTACAGTATGCATACAACAACTGTGCACCGTATATACATTAAATATCCTGCAGAAGTATTGAGAGTGCATGGAACCGTCCGAACCTCTAAACCTAAAAGCACATCCCGAAGCTTTCTTACCCTGTCTTTAATTTTGTGCATTTAGGTCTTAAAATCATGCAAGTTCTTTTTCTGAATGTGTCCCATTTTCTAACCTGCTGCAGTGTGCTAGAAACCCTCAGGCCTCCAGCTGCCTGGCCCTTTAACTCTGCCATGGGCTGCATTCCAGACGGATGAAAGGGGTCGTGGGGGCGATTTATGACCCTTTTCATAAATACTATTAACAGAGAAATGCGAAACCACCCACTTGTGCATACCATGCTAATGAAAGCGGGGTTATTGATGAGGCTGGCCATGTCAAACCCCAGTCCTGTGGCCGTCTGCAGGAAGACAACATGTGAAAGCTAATGTTAGGAGTTATTACTGGCTAGCTCTCATATTTAATTACTCAACTGGGATACTCAATATACATTTATAAAATACTAAGATAGACTGACGGTCTTAATGGGATGGATCAGTTTTAAAAGCAGTGATCTAGCAGCTTCTACTCACAGGGCTGGACGCTTCTTTTTGTTTCTGCTCTGCAATCTTTAGGTTGGATTTGTAGGTGTCATTTTCAGGATCTAACACCAGAGCTTTATTAAAGTAAGATATCGCCTCCGGATACTTGCTCATAGAAGTCAGTGCCAATCTAGAATCATAAAGATAAAGTAGCATCATTTTGTCAAATGAATTCCTGAAGTATATTGGTTAGAGTTTAAAGGACATTTGAGATGAACTAGGCTGTAGAATTCTGCAGGGATTCCAATCAAACGGCATGTACTGGTTCTGATTCTAATTCTGATTTATTGTTTTGTTTTTTGCTCCAAAATGACTCCATTAATGAATTTTAGAACAAAAATCGTTCCTAACTAAGAAATACCAAATAAAATATACCATTGCAACCAAAATTCATGAGACCCATTCTTTAAAAAGTGACTTGTTCGCAATTACAAAATTAGTTGTCATTTGTTGCCATTGCATCAGTTTTTTAAGTTATATTTATGTTCATATTTGTTTAAATTTATTATTTCTATACTTTTTATACTATACATACTATTTTTATACTATTATTTCTACAAATACTTATTTAGTAACATTTTGATTTTATAATTTTAATTGGTTATTTTGATTTTAGTTCAGGTGTTTGTAATCTTTCTTTTTGTTTGTTTTTTAATATTTTAATTAGTGCTGTCAAACGATTAATCATGATTAATCGCATCCAAAAAGATTTTATTATGTAATATTTAATATTTTAATAAATTATTATAATATTAAAATATATAATATTTATTATGTATATAGAAATACACACAATATATTCTGAAAATATTTACATGTGTATATATATATATATGTACGCTACCGCTAAAGTTTTAGAACAGTAAGAAACCATTTAATGGTTTTTAAAGATGTTTCTTCTGCTCATCAAGGCTGCATTTTTAGATAAAAAATTGTAACATTGTGAAATATAATTTCAATTTAAAATAACTGTTTTCTGTGTGAATATATTTTAAAATGTAATTTATTCCTGTGATACAAAGCATCA
>JAUMHI010000051.1:2352286-2365694 GCA_032359435.1 Enteromius unitaeniatus
GAGCGGTTATTATTTGAAAATAACGAACCTGTAAATGTCTGAACTGACCAATCAGAATCAAGCATTCCAGAGAGCCGCGTAATAAAAAAGAATAATAGACTTATTGTAACAAGACTTACCTCATTATTTCATGTGTGTTAAGTAAATGTGTTATAATATAGTTCTGAATATATAAACTATAAATCTAGACTGTCAATAAATAGTATATGTGATAAAAAGTATGCCTAAATAGTATTCATGAAACAGGTGGAAGGTAGAGTTCTTGTGTGACAAAATGAAAGATAATGGATGAACGTGTTTTATTCACACTAACTATATTCATGTTATATAAAACATACAGTCAGAAGCACAGCTGCGGTGTAATAAACTTTAAATAGAGTGCCAGAATTCTCTCAAGTTTCATTAAAAATATCTTATTTTGTATTTCAAAGTTGAGCAAATCTTGTTTTTGGAACAATTCAAGTTCATTTAAGTGTTAAAACTCATTAACATTAACTGCTTATTACATGGTTTAGTGGGTGATTGAGTGAGTGTGTGTTGTTGTTTTATAATTGACGTTCATTACTGTGAGGTCATATCAGGTCATTAAAATCTGTCAGCGCTCATCATTGGAGAACTTAATCTCTGGGTCCTAAAAAGTCATCTGGCAAGTTGGCTGCTAGGTCCACTTTTACATGGGTGACCCATAAAATGAGGCATTTGGCAATGCTGGCCGAGACCATTGAGGCTTTGTCCAAAAGTGTTTTGTATAGCTGATTTGCGCATTAAAATCTGAAAATCTGAGTGGGCATTTACTGCCTGTCTAGTGAATAAAGACCACACCATTTCTTCTGAAGGCCGGCATGGTCTGTCCTCATCGTGACCCTGTGGAAGACTTCATTCACAGGAAAGCATGTGAGGCGAGTACATGTAGTGTGAGTTTGGCCTGATGTCAGAGACGCAGCCGTAAACATAACTACAGGCATTCACAGTGCGCGCCTCAGCATTTCCCACTTTATCTTTATAGGAAAAACAATCCGATGATTTATTGCCCGAGTCGGAGAGATTCCTGGGACGACTCATAAAATTAGGGAAACGGAACGGATTGCACTTATCCAAGGATATACAAGAAGTAGGTTTGTTTTATTTGTTTACTCTTAACTCTTAAAGCTTGCTACTGAACTTTGGTGTAGAAATGGGCTTATTATAGAAATGGACAGTCAAGCATCTGCTGCTAAAAACAGACAAATACCACCCCACCTCCCGCAGAAAACAGGGTTTATTTAAAAAAGAAAAGAAAAATTAGCAATGAAAAAAGGACATTTATTTGTGAAAAATGTATAATAATAATAATAATGATAATAGTAATTAATTTTAAATAATAAATGTACATTTAAAATGATAAATGTAAATCTAAATGAATACATTTACATTAATTTAAGCAAGTAAATATTTATAACTTTGCAGGGTTTCTGTGGGTCTTAAAAACTCAGCATTTGTCTTTTCACAAATTAAGGCCTAAAAAGGAATGTCTTAAAGGCAAATGACATCTTTCTTCCTCGATTGTTTTGTTGTCCAGTGCAAATACTACTAATAATATTAAAAATGATAACATTTTATTTTTATAGCACCTACAAGCAATTTAATAACAAAATGCACCAGACAGTCAGAGGAGACATTAATACAAACAGGTGTTGACAACAAATAACTTCAGATAATAAATAACAAGATGTCATGAAATAAGACCTCTTTTTGAGCCAAGGTACATTTATAATTGAAAAAAAATCACAAGGCACAACAACAATCGAAACTGTAAAAAAATTAAACTCTGTATAAACTCTGTAAACTCTATATTAACAATATACAGCCATTCTTATCGAAGTGTCTTGAACAGGAATCAAATTAACACAAAAAAAACAGTATTTTATGTACTTTTACTTTAGAATTTTATCTTTCATATTTCTACCTACTCAGTGTGAAACCTGAGCCTGTTTGGATGAACACAGAGCTGATATCCTGGCAGGAATTAAAGAAAGACACACAAAGCTCTTCCTCAACAGCTCTCAGTCTCTCTCTGTTTTTAGTTTTTATAGCAGTCAGGGTTGAGAAGCTCAGCTCACACGGGTATGTCGTGGGAAATGGGAGCAATGTCAAAATAGCTTTGTTTGCCAGAATTATTAGTTTTCAAAAAATGTTTTAGACATAACAAACATACAAACAATAGTTGCTTCTCTTCAGTGGCTAATTTCATATCTATTAGATAGACAGCAATTTGTTAGCATAAAATAGATCTGTCACTGTTTCCTGTGGTGTACCCCAAGGTTCTGTACTTGGTCCACTTTTATTTCTCATTTATGTGCTCCCACTGGGTCAGATCATCATATGTCATTGTTTCAGTTTTCATAGTTACACTAATGATATTTGCATTGAATTCATGGGTCAACCCAACTGAGTTTGACCACACCTTTCTACTGTTTCCTGTTTTCAAGAACCTAAAACCTGGATGGCAGATAATTTAACAGATGACAACTAAATGCAGACAAAACTGACATTGGCCCTAAATCACAGACTTCCTCCCAGCATGACATCCTCATAGATACTGATTGTGTCCAGATTAGGCCCTCAACAACTGTAGGTGCATATATTTGAGATGAAGCCTTGTTTTGTGAGAAACGTAACACAATTAAGCGAGCTTAAGCTTTGAATGAGAAAACCAATTAGTTTTTTTTCCCTTATATATTTTAATACATTTTTGATTCTTATATTTTCAAAAACACTCTAAAGAATATCACTTTGTACTGTTCCTCAAGTATTTTCCAACTCTGAAATATTGTTAATATAAGACATATACCCCTGGTTTCACAGACAAGGCTTAAGTATAGTCCTACATTAAAATGTTTATAGTCATGTTTACAGAAATTACTTAATTCAACTATATCCTAATCCTGGCTTAGGTCAAGCCCTGTTTATGAGACCGGGCCATACAGTCTTAGAGAGATCACATTATATTGCATTTAATTCATTCCTTAAATATTTTTTTTAAAAGAGTCATACATTTATCAACATGAAATCTTCAGAAACCCTGCTCTGTGTTTAGCCAAAGATGAAACAATGAATAATTTGTTGTTTCGTTTTTACTCAGGAAATCAAGTCAATCTCTAAGCAAATAAGCGAACTCTCCATTGATTTCAACCAAAATCTGAATGAAGAAAATACGATGCTATTGTTCTCACAACAAGAGCTTGGTGAGCATGTTTATCTATAGTATAACTGTTTTAGTGAATTCATCTTGTACATAGTTTTCCTCCTTCCTGTCTTAAGTGGGTCTAGCGGAAAGCTACGTGAACGGTCTTGAGAAAACAGAAGATGGCCGGTATAAAGTTACCCTTGCGTATCCGCACTACTTCCCCCTGATGAAAAGATGTCATGTTCCTGAAACGAGGAGGAAGATGGAGATGGCCTTTCACAGCAGGTGCAAAGATGTAGGTTCATGCTTTAAATCAGACTTTGCATTCAGTTCAGCGTAACTGGAATGAATAAATTGCTGTTTAAGCTGTCATGGAAATGAATCCTAAAAGTTCTAGCTTCACTGTTAATGTTTCCAGGTGAACACTGCTATCCTGGAGCAGCTGATTGAGTTGCGGGCAAGGCTAGCCAAACTCCTGGGCTTCAGCAGTCATGCCAATTATGTGCTGGAAATGACCATGGCCAAAAATTCAGAGAATGTGGCACAATTTCTGGGTATGTTTCTACTCTTTTTGTTTGGATCAGCGCTTGCAGTAAGACACACACACAGGTTAAGTCTGGAGAAGTAGTTTGGTTAAAAAATTGCTAAAATTAAGTCAATTATTTTACAGTTTTGGCAGCAGCAACATTAGGCAGTTTTGCTCCTGTCTGCATGATAGCTATATAGTTATGTAACCTAATTGTTTTTTGGTGCTCAACAGATGAGTTGCATAAGAGCCTGAGACCAGTGGGTGAGCAGGAGCGCCACTACTTGCTGTCACTCAAACATGCTGACTGTGAGAGGCGGGGCTTGGAGTTTGACGGACAGCTCTACGCGTGGGACATGCCCTACTACATGAACCAGGTGGAACAAGTAAAGTTTGCGGTGGATAAGGACAAACTGATCGAGTACTTCCCTCTAGAGGTGGTGACAGAGGGCCTGCTGAACATCTATCAGGATCTGCTGGGTCTGAATTTCCAGCAGGTGGAGGACGCTCATGTGTGGCACGACAGCGTCAAACTATACTCCGTACTAGACTCTGTGACTGGAGAGGAGATCGGACAGTTTTACTTGGACTTGCATCCCAGGTAACCATTCAAGACATTCATAAAATGTCATGTGGTGCCACCAACATGTTTTTTTAAAATATATTATAAAGAGGAGACCCTCTTGACTGTCTATCAAGGTCAGTAAGCCTAGTAAAATATCAGACAATTTGATCTTTTGTCATTCAAAATTCAATCAACATGCTTATTCTGACTTGTACATATTAGAATGTATAAAATAATAAAGGGGGAAAATTTAATTTTATTGTGTTTTAAATTAGTAAAACATTTTATTGACAAAAAGGCAAAACCTAGGATAGTGGTCAATTTTAAATTACATACATGATGTAAAAGATTACAACTAATTAGTATTTGGGGTGAAGGTAATTGGTCTTTTAATATGTCATAAATTTATTTTTGTTGTAAGAAGGCCTGACAAGATTGTTACACTGAATGACATTTGAGTGTGTGTCTTCTGTAAATCAGGAAAAAATGTATAATATTTATTATTTACTCAGAAAAATAACCTCAACATTTACAATTAAATTAAACAGAAAACTTTTAGTGTGTGTGTATAATGTTATTTAACTTTTAAAAAATGAGTAAGATATGTAAAATGTGTATCATTAACCACTTTATGTATCATCACCCATAGTTAGCCAGTGTTGTTATTGTTTGTAACTATTAAAGATCATTTTCATCACGGTAATTAAATTAAAGTTTTGATGTCTTCAAAAGTGCTACATCTTTTTCAACTGACATAAATTAAAATAAAGCTGAAATAAAATATATTAGATTTAAAATGTTCATTAAAATGCTAAAATTAGATTCATTCAAGTTGCAGTGAATTAGAGCTAAATAGAAATATTAAATGACAAGCACGTAACAAAATTAATCAAATTTATACTAAAAATGAATGTGAAATACAAACTTCATTCAAAATATTACTGCAAATACTGTAGTAGTGCATAATTAATACTAAATTTCAAAACTAAAACCAGCCTGGAAATTAATGCTGATCTAAACTACCCCGGTGCATGTCTCCTAGGAGTCTGCAGGTAAAATCTGATTAATTATCCTCTATGGAACTGGCTTGCTGGCATTTGTAGTCCTGATCCAGATTTCTTGGTCTGTTTTACTCTTCAGGGAGGGTAAGTATGGTCATGCTGCATGCTTTGGGCTCCAGCCAGGATGTCTTGGGCCTGATGGGAAACGTAGGATGCCTGTAGCTGCCATGGTGGCCAACTTCACCAAACCCACAAGCAGCTGGCCCTCCCTCCTGCAGCACCATGAGGTGGAGACCTTCTTCCATGAGTTTGGACATGTCATGCATGAGCTCTGCTCTCGGGTACGTCACTATCCTCACACATAAAGAGGGATCAAAGTCTGAGACCCCGCTGAATGAAATGCATTTAGAAATTGGTGGTACCAGATGTGATTTTCTGTGTCACCCTGCATTGCTCCAGACCTGCTACGCAGAGTTCAGTGGGACGCAGGTGGAGACTGATTTTGTGGAGGTGCCGTCTCAAATGCTGGAGAACTGGGTTTGGGAGAAGGAGCCGCTGAGGAGGATGTCTCGCCACTATAAAGATGGCAGCCCGATCCCAGACGGTCTGCTGGATAAACTCATTGCGTCTAGAGTGGCCAACACAGGTCAGATTGAGCCCACATGTCACCAACCTACAGATTATAAAATAATCTGTGTGTTTTAAAATGAGAATACTGTATTGGCCTTTCGTTACATTTGAAATTAAATTCAGGTTTACAGGTTAGATTTATCAACCGATTTAGCCTTATGCTTGGACAGTGCTGTTTCGTTTGGGTTTTACAGTATTTTTTATTTTTTATATATATATATATACAACATAAATTGGTATTATTTAAAAAAATATATATTTTTTTTACAAAAAAATCATTACTGATTTTAGGGATTCATTTGCTTAGTCTTGACAATTTTACAGTGCAAAAATATCCCAATGGTCTTAAAAATACAATTAATTACAATTACAATTAATAATTTCTTAATACAAAAAATATTTTATTGTTTCTTTCTGTTGATTTGGCAAGACTTTTCTGCTATAATTTTATAATATTTTGATGCCTGATTTCAATGTATTTACTGTGAAGTACACTTAGGAACCTGTTTAATAAGATTTTACCAGAAGAGATTTTTCATCATGTCACTTTTAAAAGTCTTTTATGATTTTAACTGCCGTATTTTTGTGTTTGCTTGCTTTTAATTGAATCAATTTTTAATTATTCCAACCCATGAAAAATAAAAATAAGTACTACTACAGAACCCTGTTGGGGAAGAAAATATACACTGGCTTTGCTATAAAAGATTAGTTATTGGGTCTGTGTTTTATTATTGTGACCAGTTAATAACTTAAGCAACAGTAACTTAATTACTGAACAATTTGTCTGGGATACTGACAGCTTTTGCTATTACTTCTGTAATCTGTATTTGTGGTAAAGTGGTAATTCAGTATTGTTTTTCATGTTTGCATGTCCTTGCCCACAGGTCTGATGAACCTCAGGCAGATTGTTCTCAGTAAAGCTGACCAGACGCTCCACACTAAAGACAGAGCGGATACTGCAGCGGAGTTCGCAAAGCACAGCAAAGACATCCTGGGAATCCCAGCCACACCAGGTCATAAACACATACACAGACTCAGCACACTTGTGACACCTCGACTATGAGCACATTAACACTTCAGCGACTACTCAGCATTCAGCTGCTTGCTGTGAATATCATCACTCACTCATTTCACATGCAAAGAAGTTAGAGCTCGTCTGCATATAGAGCATGTTTCTGGAATCCACAGCACTGCCTTTCTGTTCTTTATCCGTGTAGACATGCACTAGAACAACACACATTTTTTTTAATAGAACAACTAGGTTTTTACAGTAGGGGGCTTGTCACAATATTATATGATATGATATCAATTCAGAGATACAATATTTGCTGACACTTCCAAAATTTGACTCAGGAATATATCGATTGATTTATCAGTACGGATAATGAATAGAGAGTTGGGCTTGTAACCCAAAGGTTGTGGGTTCGAGTCCCAGGTCCGGCAGGGATTGCGGGTGGGGTTAGTGAACAACCAGCGCTCTCTCCACCTTCAATACCACGACTGAGGTGAGACCGATACACCCCTACAAGACAGGGTGGTGGAAGTAAAAAAAAAAAGTCTACAGATATTTTTTAAGGTTCCAAGTAAATCTTGTGCATTTTTCTCGGTCTACTGCGCTGCTTTTCTAAAGGGTTTCTTCTTGTAAACAAGATAACCAAGTGTAAAGAAAAGACTGTTTTTTCATTCCACTGCTGTGTGTCTCACATTTCTAAACACAAAAGCTCATTCCTTGCAAACATCCCCTTAAAGGTACAGAAGTCAAATCTGTCTGTACAAGACTAAAATTCTGGAAGAATGTGTTTGTGGTGCTCACATCTTCTGAAAGCAGTTTAAAAAAAGCATGTTTCTTGTGTTTTTTCGTTGTGAGTCTGGCAAGTTTTAACGCACAAAAACATGTTTTTGAAATCCACAGCACTGCTTTTCTTCTTCATAAATATGACACAGCATTGTAAAAAACATGATCAAGCATAAAATAAAACCTTTTTTTGAATCTGGATTTCATTTTAACGCCAAACGCATTCTTTTTTTACATGCAGCACAAAGTGTGGTGTCATGGCTAAAATGGAAAAATGCTATGACGTCAAATAAATGTTACTAATCTTTGTTCTTAATGTGTTTGTAATCATTTTAATAGTAATTTAATCATGTTAATTTCATATTTCCAGTATTTCCACTTGTTCTCTGCAGACACAAATATGACGGCTAGTTTCAGTCATTTAGCCGGAGGATATGACGGTCAGTACTACAGCTACCTCTGGAGTGAAGTCTACTCCATGGACATCTTCTTCAGTCGCTTTAAAAAGGAAGGAATCTTGAATCCAAAGGTTTGAGACTCACTGTTTTATTCAGCATGTATAAACATTCGATTCCCATTTTTGTGTCATAATGACAAAGTGCATTTTAACAGACAAGCGTCATCAAGAAGGTGTCACAATATCAGAGAATAGTTAGCACATGACTGATTTAACAGTGGTACTACATCCATATTTTCTTTTATGGCATAAAGCAGACTCTTATTAAGAGTGACGCGTGGAACTGCTGTGATCAGCAGATGGCAGTCATGTGAATCTGAGTGATTATCTGCTAAGAATAGACAAAAATGATTTATAATAACACATTCCACAGATATAGTACAAACCGTGAGTTAAACTATTAATGCAGCTGTTATGCAAACGAGTGCGTGTGTGTCATAGTTAGTCATAGTATTTTTGTGTTTAGAGGAAGTTGATTACTACAAAGAACAAAGCGTGTATTGAATATTCTTAGAAATAACATCATCTGGTCATTATTTAGTCATCTTTTTAACGAGTATGTGTCATGTTGGTGTCTATATGAATGTGTTTGTGTATATTTGATGCGTAGGTGGGCAGGGAATACAGGCGTGTGGTTCTGGAAGCCGGGGGTTCAGTGGACGGCATGGATATGTTGAAGACGTTCCTGGGTCGAGAACCCTGCCAGGATGCGTTTTTTCAGTGTAAAGGACTCACACAAGCTATTACAGAACAAAACTCGCATTGACTGTGAACTACAGGAAATGACCTTCTGAATTTACAGTAACACTGACACATCTGTCATTAGGTTTTTTTTCTAATTTAACTTACAGTGTTGTGTAGAATCAAATGTTAGGGGTTTGTCATGCTTCCTCATTTAGTGTTGTGTTGATGGCATTAACAATCGAAAGCAAATTTTATGCAATAGTATTATCTCATTTTTAAAATACTGGTTATGTATGTAAATCTGTACCTCCATAACGAATGTTTGAATGGATTTAGAGCACAAGCATTGTAATGTAAATAAGTATGTACATTTATGCACACGTTATTATATACTAGACTGAAAATTACTGATTTTATGCAGTTTAACAGGCATTACGTACAAAAATAAAAAGAGTCCTGCCCTGAAAAGTCATAAGCAATTTGAAACGAACACTAGGAGGAGACAAACATCACCTTTTGACTCAATTATAGTAGCCTTATATGAGTTGTTACTCATAGATTATCTATTAAATAAAATGTTTTCAGACATGGAAGATTGCATAAAATATGAACTAGAGACAAAATACTACTTTTATACGAGCTCTCTCTTTTTTTTTTAGCTAGTTGCTCGCTGCATCCACATTCTAACCTAATACAGAAAATGCCAACCATTGTCTTTATTAAGCCATGATAAAACCAGAAGCCGTGTTATGATGTCTTCTGATGAAGAAATGCAGCCAACCAAGCTGAAACGTGATGGAGGCTCTTCCTCCCATTGCCTTCAGTTGGGAGAGAATAGTTCATTAGCAGGGACTCACAGCTTCCATTGGTTTAAACTGAATCAGCTGTTGCTCTGTTTTGGGGTTCCATGGAGGCCAACTGAATCTGATGCTTTCCCCCCAGCCTTAGCACTGGCCTTGAGAAGTGCGATTCAATTGAGCGAGTCGGTTCATTCGAACGATTCGATTCGTTCAAACTCAGTGAGTTTAAAATGAGGCTCACGAAAGCGTTGAATTTCTCAAACAGTTTTGCCTAAAGGAGTAATGAATAATATTACAGTTAATAATAGTGTTTTGTTCACCAAAAAAAAATAGGAATCAAATTTTGGGTATTTTAACGCGCGTAGTACCGTTTATTTAATAATAAAATCTCAAACCAAATCCCTACAGCTAATAGTTTTTAATAATCGATTTCACAGAATCAGGTCAATCGAATCGTTCAAAAGAACCGATTCGCTGGTGAATCACTAGCACAACTGTCCAGTGCTCGAGCGCTGCTTCACCGCTCCATCACTTCAGTGACTGTTCCTCCGCGTCTCGATGTAAAGTACTGAGCTCGGCGACCTTTTGTGGTCGCTCTTTTTATTACACGGACTCTCTTTTTGTAAATCTCTCGTCTCTTCGAAACATCTTCGTTTGGTATCGAGCAGAAAACTTCCCAGCAGCTGTGGGCAACTTTCCGCCTCGCGCTGAGGTGAAGAATGCATTAGCTCGCGCAGCTAGCAGCAGCAGCTTTCTTCGGCTTTCCAGCACCTAGCGCTGCTTTTCGGGGGGGGTTTGTGATGTTTTTCCGTGTCTCCAGTCGTGAACTAACCCACATGGATTAGTTGGATGGTGTTTATCCCTCGTAAATGAAAGGAAAATAACGGGAAGGTTCTGTATAAGGTGAGTACAAGACATTTTATTTGTCCTTCAGCGTCTCAGTGTTTGGTGTCTTCCTCACTGTTAGCCAGATCGTGCTAAGAACGGCGGCGGACGTTTATTGGGTTTATTATTCTCCTTTTCTTACAAACTCAATGTTTTTTCTCTAGCCTTACATAATCCCGCCTTTGTTTTTCATTTGTACATATTCACACACTCGGGGATTTACAAGATAGCGAGTGTAATATCAGACATGACTGACTAACGTAACGTTAGACGTGTGTTTACGGTGTAACATGTATACCACAAAAACAACATAAATGAACACAAAAGGTGTTGTATTCACACAACTGATTAAAAAAGGGAGGCTTCAAGTGCAGTACATTAACCACCATCTCTCATAGACATCCTGTTTTCTTTTCTGTCTGCTTTTGAAAGGACCGTGTGGTTAACGAGGCATATCTGCTGCAGTGTCTCATATATTGGGTTTAATGAGTAAATGACTGTCAGTGTACCACTTAACGTCACTCTGCATACATGAGCGTTTTGTGCCTTTGTTTCAGAATCACTTCCTGCTCGGAACAGGTTCTGTAGGTGAAAACAGGGTTTCTGTTGATACCTGGCAGATCCTTGCACTTGGTGATCAGATTAGTGTGTCAGTGCTATTAAAGGCTTTGAGAGTGTGATGATGGAAATCAGTGAATCCGGACACACGAGTTCCGCAATGACTCCAAACCTCTCAGCCTCGGTGTGTTGACGCTCTGCTCTGGGTTTTTTTTCTCGTTTTAGGCCCTATTCAAACTCATGATAAAGGAATGAATGGGTGTACTGCGTCCACCGTCATGGGATGCTGAGAAAAGCTATCAGAAACTTATTAGAGGGAGCTGTTATTACTCGAAACATAGCTTTCATAGCTTAATTTATTTCAGTGATGTGTCACCTTGAAAGAATGAAGTAGGATATAATTAAAAATATAAGCGGTTGATTAGATCCTGTGAATGTGTTGCCGGGTTTATTGTTGCTCTACTATATTTTCTGATTGGAGTATTGGCGAGGTAAATTTAGCTGAACTTCACTGAAAAAAATGATACAAACAATTCTCATTCAAAAATTGCTGAACTGTTAGCGTAGAAAAATTACAAAAATGGCAATCTACATTGAATTAAGCATGGAATTATGAAATGGGAAAGCTTAAATTGTATTTTCTTAAAGAAGAAAGGCTTAGGATGTTTTAGTTGTTGTTGTTCCTGTATTATTCATTGTATTTTAATGTCTGGTCTCACTTAGAAATGTCTGCTGAGACCTTTTATGCAACAATTCTCCCTTTTTTGATTGCAGATGCTCATATCTTGGCAAATAAGCGCTTTTGGTGCACTGAGAAAAACTCAGATGTTTCAGATGCTGTAATTTGTAAAAAACCTGAACATATGAGGGAATTTAAAAAAAGGTGATTTCCATACCTCCATATGATTTCCATGTTTTCTTCCTACTTAAATTATAGATCATTTAGAAAAATATATTTACTGGTTATTGTGAATAACTGTAAAAGTAATTGAAATTCACTGGATGGTAAATGTGGGAATCCTGCAGTTGGTTTCTCAGGAGAAAGTAAAGGTAGCTTCCATTTAATATCATCACTGTCGAGAAGAAACAGTTAAGATATAAGAGAGCTCCTTTGTGGTTTTTGGTTCCTATGGGCATTTCTATTGATTTTAACCCCTGATATCAACAGGGTTCTGGTTTGATTGCTGTTGGTCCAGCGGATCGTTTTAGCAGGTGATAAATGGAGCTAATAGGATAAGATGGCTTCAGGGAGATTATTGCCACTTGCTCGGCTCATCTCCCCTATGGCTAATCCCTATTTTCTGCATCCAGTAACAAACAGATTGGAACAGATCTGGTGAGAGTGAACTTTAATCAGTTCAAGGTTTGTCTGTAGGATTGTTTTGAGCCTTTCAATGAATGAGTAAGTCACAAGAATTGGGTTATTTAACAGACCTGAGCTGAAAGCCTGTGCTCTTTTCTTATTGCTTGTGATCTGCTGGGTGCTTGGTCAGTAATTTCAAGGCAGGTGGATTAGAAATGCATTCTCGTCTAAATAAAGAATAACAAATGTGCACTTCAGATGGCTCTTAATTCAAGAACCAGATCTAATAGTCATGAGCGACGTGTAAAGGTTAGTGTACAGTTTAATATAAAACCTGAACATCACTTCATTTAGAAAACGTTTCATTTATTTCTTGTGCCTGGGTGTTCGTTATCTCCCATGTTTGGCAGGAATCTCTCTAATGCAGGCAGTCACAATAGCCATATTGAGCAGACTGTGCAAAATACCGTATCCCACAATGCAATGCACTTCACATGACCTTCCTTTTGCAGTGTGACAAATGAACCAGAAGTGATTTCTTCCTTCTGAGAATGACTCCTTTATTTTGCGCACACAAATAGATTATAATAAACTTTTTTTTTTTCCCTCACCTAATAACCACAACTTGTAAGATTAAGTATGCAACGCGATGAGGTTAGTTGACAACAGTATGCCTATTAACACCACGTTCTTAATAGTTTCATAATGCAGGTAGTATGTGTGGGTTTTTTGCATTTCCTCATGTAATTTTAGCAGTAAAAATAGCACTTTTAACAATGCAGATTGTAGCAAAACACTGAACATTATGAAATAGGAGAACAGAGTGATGGTAATGTACAGTGACGTTATTAAACTATTTATTTATTTATTAAATGTAGAGACAGTCTCTGTATTCAAAACAATGATAATCACTAGAAATTAGGTGCCCCCAACTAAGCAAGCCAGAGGCGACAGAGGCAAGGAACCAAAACCCCATCCATGAGAGAATGGAGAAAAAAAACCTTGGGAGAACCAGGCTTAGTTGGGTCCAGTTCTCCT
>JAUMHI010000051.1:2366843-2387311 GCA_032359435.1 Enteromius unitaeniatus
TTTGTTATGTGTACCATCTCAAACAAAGTACCATGATCAGAGTGTGGTTTATTGACCTGTACTGTGGTATTGCCATGCTTTTTTGGGCTATGTAGCACAGTCATACCATGCTATTCTTTGAAGTACTTTAAAATACCTGGTAAAGATTTGCCATCTGGTACCATAGTACCACAGTGCCTTTCTATTGTTATTTTTCACCTACCTCGCAGTTTTGTCTTACAGTCAAATGATTTATAAGCATTGTGAATCAGTTCGATTTGAGTCTTCCAAAAGAATCATTTGTGGATGCAGTACAAAAAGAAAATGTTTGTATCGCTTTAGTCAGGCTGTTGAGCTCAATAGATTCAGATCAAATGACGATGATTTTAACAATGGATAATGAAGCGCTTGAGTTAGACTCATTCTCCTCACACCAAACTGCACAATTAGAGATTTATTGTGTCTTCCACGTAACCCGTCTTTTCCTCTTCAGAAATATGTGCTGTTACAGAGAAAATATTTAGACTGAGCGTCTAGATATGTTTTACGTGTGTGAGTGTGAGTGTGTGAGAGAGACAGAGATACGTGTAAGTGCTATGGAATGTTTCCATTAAAACCAGGCGCGTGAGAGCTGAGTGTTTCTGCACATTCAGAGCCCCTCACAGCACTGACTCTTCTGCTGTGCTGTAGACTTTGTTCCCACACCAAGCATCATGTGATTTCTCTGTGAATTGCACATCGGCTTTGCTTCGTAAATGACTCACACCTCTCGTATACAATGAGTTGGATAAACATTTCATTTAGAACAAGCCTTTAGTGATTGTTAATACTGTGGACGTGGTTTCTGCCTACAGTGGTCACCTGCGATTCTGTGTGTTACGAACAGTGGGACCGGATTTACAGGTCTCAGAGAATGAAAATGAAAATCAGTTATGTGAAGTTTAGCTAGCAAAGATAACAGGTTGTGGTTGATGTTTGAAACGCAATATATATAATGGCCCACTGCAGTAAAGGTTTTGTTTTTGTTGAATAGACATGAGTACTGCGTGATTCAAAATTCAAACCCGGTGCAGGTGTTTTTATATTGCTGTATTTCTGAAGGAAACCAATGTCGTTTTCACTCATGAAGCAGTGTTTATGAGCTGAGTGCTGCTTTGTGTACAGCCGTAACCAGGAAAACCTCTATTTTTCCCGCTCTAAGCACCTCCTGCTGACAAAGAATGAATTTGCTTATATGTGCCCTAACAAATAGAGTAACAAGTATTAACATTCTACAGACATCTGGACATTTCTTGTATAAAGAGCCCGTTTATGTTGCGGAAGGTCTGGGCATCTTGTCATTAAAACTGTTTCTGTGATCAGTAGTAGATCTTCATCACCTGCTTTGGAGATATTAATATTTACTACATAAAGCTGTAGTTCTCTGACAATATCGTGTGCATTTTTTACCAACCTGTCAATGGCTTCACTGAAATCGCACTGTTATAATAAAGTTGTTTGTGAAGCTTCTCGTAGCTTAAACTCACAAAATCACTAGCCCGACGTCCCGGGGCTATTGTGCCTTTCAGTCGGGCTACCAAAATCCATCGCAGCCCTGCCCGTCGGGCTATCATATAGGGACTATATTTCAATGTTTTTGCATTCTTCTCGTCATCTAGCAAACGAAAGCGGGTTTTATATGGGATATGTGGAAGGTTTAATAATTTTTTGTTGTTTAAAATTGAAGTTCCTGTTTCAAAGTTTACAGATAGATGGCTAATGTGTCTGCAAGTGTTCATGTAAACTGTTTAATAAACAGTTTTTTTTGAGCCTCTTAATTAGTTTTGTTTATGTAAATGATTCAATGAATACCAAGGTAGCTATTCTCATAGCTGCATTTCTACAGGCCATTGTCATTTTCAGCTGTACTAGATGAACACACGTCTGCTTTGCCTCTGTGATCAAACATGCTGAAAAATTATTGAGCATCTGAGACAAATGCATGAGGTGCTTTTTTTGCAGTTAGCGTGTTATATGAAAAATGATGTGGGACATACAGCAAATCATTACTTTGCTTACCTTTTAAAGTAGAGCTCAAGGTTGCCATTTCAGTTCAGAGGAACACATTTGAAGTCATGGCCAACTACTCTCTTGTTGTCAGCTGTTTTTGTACAGCGAGGCCATGTGCTTGCGATTTGTTGGCCAAACACTCACATTTGCGCACTTGTAGAAGTACATTTCTGGCCTTGGACAACTCGCACTCTGCATTGAAAAGATTTGCCTGAAGTGATGTGTGAATTAGTTATAGTATGGCTGTGCGTGTGTGTGTGTGTGTGTGTGTGTGTGTGTGAGACACGCACAGATTTCAGGCAGATGTTGTTGTGGCTGGTGCTTAGAAACAGTTTCACACAAAACATATAATCATTAAATCAGAGGGAGGGCAGAGGGAAATAGCCAGATGTATAATTTTTAGGTCAGATATGTAATTTGTATTCATCAAGTTTGTTTGGAGTCGCAACTGATGTGAGTGCGATTTTCTGTTTGCACCTCTGGCGTGTTCGTTGAGGGTGTTTGATGAGGTCAGCTGTGGAAATGGCTAATGAGATGCAAGTGTAGATGATGCCGAATAAAGCGTTAATAATGCTGTATAAAACACACATATTCTCTGTTGTCTTTTTAAATGCAAAAATACAATTATTTATTCATGTTTTGTTTTTGTTTTGTTTGTTTGTCCAAAACCTATATAATGTTTTCCTGTCAATGAAAGTGAATGGTGTTGGGTGCTATTAAGTTTTAATAACAACCAAAAGCACCATAAGTAAATATAGGCCTAGATCATTATTTATACCTCCAAATAAAGACTAGTCTTAAAATGTTAGTTGTTTCTTGTTCTAAACAAAAAATATAGTGGGATTGTAAAATATTGTTACAATTTAAATAATCTCTTTTCAAGTGTAATGTTAAAATGTAATGGATTCCTGTGATCAAAGCAGAATCTTTAGCATCTTTACTCCAGTCTTCAGTGTCACATGATCTTTTGAGAAATGCTGATTTGACAGCTTTTGCTGCTTAAAATACAAAAACGTCCTTGAGTAACATCTCTCATCTTTTGTTGTCATTTCTTTACTGTCACGTTTTGATCAATACAAGGAATCCTTGCTGTCTATCAGTATAAAAATCATACTTGCCCCAAACTTACGAACAGTAGTTTATATTGACATGTGTGTTATTACATTAAGTACATAATTTCTGGGCCATGCCAAATGCCAGTGGTTCTCGTCTTTGTTCAGGCCATTTCAATATGAGATTTTAGAAGTTAAGAGAAGATTTTCAGTGTATGGCAATTAAGGTTTTATTGTGAGGAACTGAACAAAATTACCACATGACTTTGTAAGAATTGAAGTATAGTCTATAAGCCTTTCCTTTTATGGTACTTATTTTGTATCACTTTCGTTGTATAAAACCAGCTAGGACATTCTGCTAAAATATCGTCTTTTGTTGAACTTCCTTAAATTTTGCAAATCCAGATTCTTGCTTTCAAACTATTATTTTTAGACTTCAACGTTGCCAAATGTCCTTCTTTTGAGCCGGTCATGTTTTATTGTCATTGTTTTGCAGAAAGCCACTTTGTGGAAACCATTTTTAGAAGTGAAATAAGCTCACTCTGCTTGCAGACCTGCTGAATGGATGTTTATACTGCGGGAGGCCCGTAGCATTTACTGGGCGACATCAGTTTGTGTAACATTTGACATTTGAGTCTGTCCGGCAAATCTCACATCTGTGCCGACAGCTTTACTCTGACAATACGCCTGTCTCTGTGACCCACTTACCCCAACATCTGCCTCTCTTTTCCCTACCGCACGGCTGCTTTAGCATCAAACTCAAATCCTGCTTATCGTCAGCCTCTTTCAACGCCGTACACAACACAAGCAAATAGAAGCTAATGTGACAATCTCACTTTTATGACTGTAAACACGGATTTAAGATCGAGCGGCATGTGCGTTTTCCTCTGTGATGAAAGGGGCTTTGTGGTTTGTGCTAGCGTTTGTTTCCGCAAGTGAAAACACTGTTGAAAACTGGCTTTCTGTCTTCATCTCACGTCTATGTGGGTCAGTGATGTGATACTCATTTTGTCCTATTTGTTAATTAAATTTCAAAACCCTCTCTCACGCAACTAGATCTTTGAGTGAAGACGATTGCAAAACCAGTTGTAAAGCCACGTTGCTGCATTCTTGGGTAGTATAAGAAGATGCAAGTCAGATAAATTGCTTAGCACAGTGTAACTTCTCAAGGGTTCGGCATGGTGATCCAGTTACAGATCCGGTGTGTGTGTGTGTGTACTGACAGTAAATCTTTAGCGCACAGGAGGCCGATAAAAGGACCCGGGAGGAATTAGAGCAGAAGTAAATGACTGTCAGACGGACCAATGGCTGCAGCTTCAGCCCTTCCTCCTTCACAGCTGCGCTTCTTCAAGCATCAGGGCTTGTATGTTATGCATCACGCCTTGTTTAGGTATGACCAGCAGAAATGTGCACAGGACTCTTTTTTTTGTTTCGCTTTGAAGTTTGACTCAGTCCTACCTGTGGTGCTTAACTTTAGATTTGCGTAAAGACTAATTTAGAAGTGCCATTTCCTGTTTCTTATGCACACAGTAGCTGTGCTTTCAGCAGGGAGTCTTAATATGCTCCTCTGCATGTGGCACTTCATAAACGGAATAAAAAGCGGATGGGTGGTTGATTACATTTTGTAAATAATAACATTCACAAATGGACTGGTTGTGTATTTTAGATGTGTGTCAAATGTAAAGATTTTTTAAAAACGTTACAATGGGCTAAATATTTGCGGATTTTTTTAGACTGAAAATCTATCATCTTTTACTCGCCTTGTGTTAAAACCCACATGATTTTCTTTCTTACATAGAAAACAAATGGAGTTTGACTAAATATTGAATGTAGTGGCTTGTAATACAAGCAGCATATAAAAAGGCAAGATATGTAGTTTAACAGTGTATTATATGTTATATTACAATAATGGTTGAACTGCTTAACCTTGCTGGCCTTCTGCTACCGGAAATGTTATAAATGGTTTTATCCTACTTACGCTGTGACCTAAAAAACACCCTTGTTATCTAATTGACTTTCACTTCGTGTTGTCTTTGAACCACGAACATATTAAAGAATGAACATCATAAGCTCTGACAGTGAGAGGATAAAGGCTGTTTATTTACCATCCATGTAAGATTATGATTGTAATGCTGCTCATTGCCTGGACTTGGTACTTGGTACTGTAAAGTGTTTGTCTAGAGTCAATAAGCTTCCCATCACCAGTTGTATAAGATACGCTTTACAGACTTTTGAAAACAGTCAATGTATTTCTTGTTACTAATGCAATTCCTGAATATTCAGTTCATATCTGTCGTAAGTTTTAGGGGTGAAAGGATTTGAGACGTGTCCGAAATGGATTTCTACTTCTATTTTAAAGCCTGCTGAAAGGAAAGCAGTATGTATTTATTTGTTTGCATAGCCATTGATCAGCTTTGTCGATCGATGCAAATTCAGAAATGAACTGCCGTTATAGTCTGTATTGTATGGTAATGTCTATTATCGCAGGTTCAGATCACACCGCTGAAAGAATGAGCATGTTGGTGGATTGTGTTTTCTTTGGTCAGCGTTTGCATCGTCAGCGATGGCTTTTATTTCCCGGGTGAGAGAAACGGCATGATTACAGTTCTGCTTCTGGCTACACTGTAACTCATGAAGAAACGGCAGATATTTCCATGATTTCTTTTTCCTCATTCCAGATTCACCCTGCCAGCATTTCTCATGACCTATCCAACAGACTCTTAGAAAAACAAGTGTTTAACCACATCAGCAGCATGTGTCCCTGGAGCACTGTTGGTAGGAGACGTATCGCTATCGCCTGATGGAGACGCGAGACGTTACAAAGCAGAAACGCAGCCAAGCGTGAAGACGCAGTCTCCTGCGGAACACTGGTTCCCAGGCCCGGAGCTGCAGGGCTGCCTTGACCTTTACCCTCTCTGTGGTCATTAAAACCATCTCTCTGGACCTCAGACATCAGAAGTATGTCACCGCTGCAGTTAACTTGACTTCTACTGCCCTCAAGTATTTTGGATCAATGACAATATCTGTAATCAAAACAATAACAGCTATGAGTAACGCAACAGCGCTGGCCTCACTTTTCCTCGAGATCTGGCTTGAATAACGCTGTGGATGGAGGGAGCGATGTGACGTGACAAATCCACAAGAGACGCCGGTTCAGTGGAAATGATATGTGGGATTCAGTCTGAGCTTTTATTGAATGATTTAATCATGTTACTGAAAATGGAAATCTGGAAATAGTTGGTGTCTAATTGGTGACTAATACTGACCAGATTGATTTGATTGATTTCAGCTCTTTTAGGTTTATATTACTTATGAATGCATGTCATCGATTTACCTCACACAGAGCATTTTAAAAAAACAATCTTACTTTTTATCGAAATCTCTCGTAACTAGATGTTCCTTAGAAACAACAGGCTTATTTCTGCTGGCGTATGTCAGACTTTCACAGTGATTTTAATCTGTCTTTTCACATTCAAATTTATTTTGAGATACCTGTGTTTGCCGGTCAAGTTTAATAAGAGTAAACTCATTTGAGGGCTCATGCATTGCCTGGGATACTGCTCTGAGTGTGTGCACTGTGCGCACAGAACACACTATATACAGTTGTTTTTCGCATTTTCTTAAATCACAGCGCAATAAGTTGTCTGAGATGTGACTGTGTTTACACTTGCTGTACATAGATATATTGTGTCGTACACCTTTTTGCACTTGTATGGTTTAAGATCAGTTAAATGATTAAATCGGCACAGCTTAAAAGCACATGTTATTGATTTATCTGTTAAACTGCCTGCCAGTAGCTGTGCTACTGCATTAAAGTAAGAGAAACAACTGTACATAATAATGTGGAGGGAGTTAATATTGAAATGATTGTGGGTTGTCATTTATTAATAATCATTTACGTGGAACAGAATGTTATATTCCAGCTTGGCACCTATCATACAGTTTATGCTTCCAGAGAAAACATCAGCGACTACTGAAAGACAAAGACGTAATTTATTTAAGAATGTGCACACAGGTGCCTCTTTGATTCTGCCCTGTGAAGCCCTGCAGGACGTCCAAGTATGTATTACAGTCGTGTGCTGGCATCCATCTGCAAAATTCACCAGGAATGAATGGGAACACAATGTAAATGTAGCTGATAAACAATAGACAGCATTCCAATTCATGTATTGTTTAATGAACCTAACAAACACACGTCTCTCGGGAGTGAGATTATTTGGAAAGAGTCATTAGTACCGCAATATGTTATTGCTCTTTTCCAAATTCTTTTCCTGGCATTGACTTTTGCTTTCTTGTTTGCACTACACCACCATTTTGTACATCAATTCGTCTTCCAGGCTCCTGCTGTAGGTCTTTATGCAGCAAATCCAGGCAGATGGTAGACATGTTACCCGCATACTGTCAGCAGGCTGAGAGACACCCTCTGTGGCCGGATTTGGCAAACACAGAGCTTTCCAAGGCAAGGGAACACTGTAGCTAAGATCACTGTGCCAGTCTGAATAGTGTCGCTGTTTTCTTCATTTCTCCATTTTCCTTATTAGATCATTGAATTTTAGATTTCCGACAACAATTTATTGCCAATGAAGCATTAATCAGCATTTGCTATAAAAAATAAAGAGAAATTGGACATGTGATGCATTCTTTCATGTTCTTTGTTCAGTGGAAAGTTCAAAAGAAAAGCATTATTGCATTATTGCAATAAGGAATGCATTATTGGAAATAGAAATCGGTAACATTATACGTTTCTTCACTGTCACTTCAGCAGCAGAGCTTTTTTTTTCTTAATTGGGACAGATTTGGAGAAATGTAACATTGTGGAGCCTCTGCAGTGAATGGGTGCCATCAGAATGAGAGTCCAAAAAGAAAAGAAAAAACAAATCTGTCATTATTTGATAAGTCCATAATATTGCTATCTTCAGTGTAAAAGTCACTTAATCTGAATCAGGAAAAGAGAGAAATATGCACAGATTAAGTGCTTTTTAGCAAAAAAAGAAAAAATGTCAGAAACAGCTGTAAACAAACAATTTGGCAACTGTTTGGACTCTCGTTCTGATGGCACCCATTCATTGCAGTGGAGTCAGTAGCCGTGTTTCCATTACAGATTTGCAGAAAACTTTGGCGATATTTGATAAATGTCGACAAAAAAAAACAATTTTGAGTTGACAGCGTTTGTATTAACCAACGTTATGCAGCAAAAACGTAACCTGAAAAAAACGTGACTCCCGCGATAAGTCATAGCAACAAATTTTGGCGAGAATTGAGGGATTTTGGATATATTTATACAAAAGGATGTGCATACATCAAATTTTATTTTTCTTTGTAAGAAGAATTTTTGAATTTCACGTTTCTAATGAACAGGCCGCGACAATGCAATTGTTTTCATGATGGTCTCTTTAGAGGAGGAAGAGGGTCTGTTTTATCTTGGGATGGAGTGGGAGCGGATGATGTCAAACTCCTCATTCCTGCCAGTGTGGGCGGCTTAGATTAGATCCACCAAAAAGACACCGAACACATAAGCATATGCTGTTTTCATCAAACACAAAACTGCAGCCAGGCTACCGCAAAATGTTCAGCTGTTTCAAATATTGTTACTGTCATCATGTAAATCTCTCTAAAAGTAGTTCTGTCTTCATTTACTCATCCCTGTTTCATTCCAAACTGTATGACTCTCTTCTGTGGAACATGAAAATGATACAGGTTTGTGTGCGTGTTAAACTCTTAGGAATGACAGAAATGTGCCAAAAGAGTCTTCTGAAGTGCCATTAAATCAGATTTTGCTTCCAAGTATGAGAAAAGGCTGCTCTGTTGTAATCAGTAGTAGCAGTGCAGGCCTCCAGTAAAAGAGCATTGGCTGTAATCACAGGCGTGAATGAATCTGTTTTAGCTGTTTTGAAGCCCTGTTATGGCTCAGGCTGTACTCTGATACTATTTTTCCATAGCAGGGTGCTTGGTGCTGTTGAATATTAACCAGGCAGATTTAATGTCGAGTTGTTTAGTGCAGCGGCAGACTGTCCCGTTACGGACAGATTATTATCAGCACACCTCTGGTACCTCACAGTTCATTTACCGGATCCAGTAGCCTGCAGTTGTCTAGTTGTAAAATAGTGCTGCTTTCATGCTTTATTTAACGCTGAGCATCATTATTATTTTTCATACGAAGTATCAGACAAGACACGTACACTGCTGATTAATAGTTTGTTAGATATTTTTTAATAGAAGCCACTTTTAGCTCACCAAAGCTGCATTAATTTGATCAAAAATAAAACCATAAAATAGTGAAATATTATTACAAAATAATATTTTTGTTTTGTGTTGTCATACATTTTCAAATGCCAGTTATCCTTGTGATAAAAAGCTGAATTTTCCACATCATCCAGTCTTCAGAAATCATTTTAATACGCTGCGATTAATAAGAATTGTTCACTTAAAATATTTAATTTATTATTTTTATTTATATATATATACACACACACATTTTTTTTGTTTATTTTTATAATATCTGTTGTAAAATACATTTTGCAGTGTATGAAATTTACTATATAAATAAACTTATGGCTTATGCTACTTAGTAATTTTATGAAAATAATTATTTTTTTGAGTAAAAAGAGCATCATAAGAGAGGGAAATCTTTAAGATCTCTAATTTATTGTCATGTTAAATTGTAATTTGCGTTTTCTGAATGAATAGTTGTTTACAGTTTAGTGATGCTGCTTGCATTTTTAGTTTACAATTATTTCTTTGAATTTTGTTATTCAGTTATTTTAAATAATTTAATCTTTTTACTTTTTTGTATTTTAAAACTACTTATTTTTATTTTAAACATTTTTTTATTTTAGGTAAAAAAAATGGTCAATTGTAAGTTATTATCATTTAGAATAATTTTATTTGTTTTCTGAATATAACTAATAGTTTCTTTAAAAACAATTGTATGTAGCAAAAAGTATGTTCATTTAAAAAGCCAACTAAAACACATTCATAGTAACACATTAGCTCAGAAAATGTATTTTGTCACTTCCCTTTGAAATGCATGGTAACGGGGCTGAACCCACTATTGTGTTTGTGTTGAATTCAGAGTGCAGTATTGTCCTGAATGTTTAAGGACCGTTGTTTTGTCACTATAGTTTTGTATTGGAAAGTGTCTGAGGGAAGCTCAGGTGAAAGCAGCTCTGCTTGCGGTATGAAACTGTTTATGGTGCTCAGGACCAGAGACGTTCCTCAGCGCAGCCAGTAGCTTCTGGTTTTCCTCTGCTAATCGTCCTGTGCTTACACTGTGCAGATCTCAGTGTCGAAGGGTAACCAAAGCTGCTTTCTTCCACAAGCACTCTACTTTTTCCAGCAGGCAGTGGTGTAGCGTGACACAATGGCTATATATCACTGCTGTTTTTGTCACGTTGTATTGTCCACACACAGCTTTACAGCTGAGATGAAAACACTTTCTCCTAAAATGTCCTTGGCTGAGACTTCATTTAGTTTGTAATTATATTATGATTGTCTTCTTTAAGGAGCTGGCTCTTGCTAGCTACTGCTTGAGAAGAGTGGTCGTTTTGGTTTGGTTAGTTTGGGTTCTCCAGTGCTGTACTGTAGCCACAGGCCTCAGATCAGTCTGCTCTTTGACTTGTACATGAGGTGTCTGCTGTTTGGCCTCATGGCCCAGACTGCCTTTAGGACAGGGGTTATCTTCACCTCTGGTTTTAGTTCAAATGTTAGAGGGTTTGCAGTCTTAAAGGGCTGTTATGTCCATCGCTCCAAGGTCGTTCTCATTCTTACTTCCTGTATCATAACATGCCTCCCTGCAGCAGTGGCATCCGGCACTGCTCAGACTCCAGATAAATGTGGAAAGGCGCTCTGTACTGCATAGTTCATATTTGAATTATTCAAAAAGTGATGTTGGTTAATGGTCACGTGATCTACATGATGTGAACAATTATTTATTTTAATTTGACTTTATGATTGAATGTGTTTACTAAGTAACTTCATTGGATTGTTTGTCTTTAAAATGTTTCTTAAATTTCACAACATTTTGATCTACTTTTTAGTTGCTGACTTTTCATTATTATTTTTCTTATTAAATGATTTAATTTAACACTTTATTATATTTCTAGGTAGTTGTTTGTTTTGTTTTTATTTATTTATTTTTAGTTAGAATAATTTTATTATTCAAAAATATTTAGTAAGTGTTTTATTTTTATTGTTTTGTTTATTTTTAAATGCTTTCTTTTCAGATTTTTATAGTTTTAGGTTTTTTTTGTTTGTATTTAAATAAATCACTCGCTAAAAATAATTAGTTTTTTAATTGATTTATAATTGTATTTATTCTAAAATATTTATTTAGTTTCACAACTTTTGATAAGGATTTACTTTTAAGTTTAAAAAGTTTTACTTTTAATTTTTATTTTTAAATTATTTATCAAATGTTTTAATTTTATGGTTTAATTATTTTAGTAAGTAATTTTAAATGCTTATTAAATAAATAATTTCTCATCTATTTTAAGTTAGTAATTTTGGATTTTATTTTATCTGACTTGTTTATAATTGTATTTCTATTTTCATGAACTTGTGAACCTCATGCACCTTCAGAGATTCGTGAAGCCCAATTTTGTGCTTTACAGCACAGAAGTCTGACTATATAGTTCAAGTCTGTTTTTCTTTGGTTTGTTCTTGGTATGAACTAAAGATGATGTGAGAAGCAAAAGTTCCCACTTCCCAAATGTTTGTAGACACTGCAAGGCCCGTGCCTATATTTAGTTGTGAGAGTGAAATTAGGCATGTTCTTTTTATTTATTTCTTTTTAAAACGAGTACATGATATAACAAGGAATCATTTTCATCTCTGTTGCTCAGGGTCACTTGAGCTCAGTGGAAAAAAAAATCACACACACTTAAAAGACGTGCTGTAGATAGAAATGAGGCATAAAGCCTGTATTACTGAGTGCGACTTCGTTATCTCTGACAGCCCAGAATATACATATGTTTTGTTGGAGATCTTTGAGAACTTGATCACCAATGGATCCTCAGCAGTGAATAAGTGCGAACGAGCCCAAACAGCTGATAAAAACATCACAATAATCCACAGGTAATCCTCACCACTCCAGTCCATCAGTTAACATCTTGTGAAGCCAAAAGCTGTATGTTTGTAAGAAACTGGTTTTTGTTTTTCTTACTGGGAATTCTGGCCAAAATACCAGTCCATCATTTATAACAACGCTTCCTCCAGTGAAGAAGTCCATTCTGGACTGCTTTTCATTTATAAATAGTGCTAGACTATAGATTGCTAGATTATCTTTGATCAGTGGTTAATAAACACGAAGATGATATTATGACCTGAATGTGTCTGTGGTGGTTAATGCACAAGAGGAAGTGAAATGTTTTTCTCTGTTCTGCTGTGCTTCTATCAGAGATGTACATGAAGATATGACGTGAGAAGCTCTGTTGTTTGACTTTTGTTGTTTATTTCGAGGGTGTGATGAGTGTTGGTCAGAAGTTAAAGGAGAGCTCAACCAAAAAAATGAACATTTGTGCCACCCCATGACATCCCAAACTACAGTTTCCATTCACTGTCCTTTTAACACTGAATATGGTGCTGTAGTCGATCTCACACCGGCTGTCTGGGAACCGCTCTAGGCTGTTATATGCACAGAGGTCAACTCAACGCCTACAGATCACGCTATCACCTCTAGCCTAAAGAAAACTTCATATGCACTTCTAAAAGCTTCAGCATTGATGCGCTGTCATATTTAGCAGCTGAAGCACCCACACACACACACACACAGACGTTACTCATGCTCACACTTGCCGGAAAATTGTGAATTAATCAAATGCATCTCTTGTATGCAATCTGACAGGTTAAGTGTGTGTGTTCTGGATACACAAAGTTTTTTTTGGTTCTAAAAAAAAAAAGGCTTATGCTCATTGTGGCTAGCATTTATTGCATCAAAAATGCTGTAAAAACAGTAACATTTTAAATTGTAGCCTAATCATTTTTCAATCAAGTGTTTTCTGTGTGAATATACTAGCATCTCCTGGTTTTTTGGGGAAAAGTTCACAACAGATATAATTTATTCTTGTGATCAAAGCTGAATTTTCAGCATCGTAACTCCAGTTTTCAGTGTCTCGTGATTCATCAGATATTGTTTTAATATGCTGATTTGCCCTAGAAACATTTTTGATTATCTAATGTGTGGAAAACGGTTCTGCTGCTTCATGTTTTTGTGGAAACTTGGATAATTGGTTTGTTCTTTTGTTTTTCTCCCCCCATATTTTGTCTGGGCTCTTCAGCTCCACCCGAAGCATCGTAACAAGCTCCTTGACTTCCCATTTACAGGGTCACATGGATGGATTTTTCAGTGTTTTTCCACATTTTCAGCTAATCTCATATTTAATTAAAAGCTCAGCAGCTGACGCCGGTTTAATGCGGGCGTCTTTTGGCTCCAATTCCTTGCCTGAGTGTGTCTGAGAGAGAGGTGAGAGGATTGCGCTTCTAAATACAGCAGCTCACTCATAATTGATAAGGCCGTGCGGAATAGTGGTCAGATATCTGCCACTAAATGCAAGCGCAGGTCTTTTAATGAGCTCATGCTGCTTCTCCTCTGCACTGTGGCAAAGGTGTTCAGCTGCAGTTTTACTCGCAGGAAGAAAGAGGTTCTGCCTTGCACTGTAAAAAAAATCTGTTAAATTTACAGTTAAAAATGGCGGTTGTGGTTGCTAGAAATGCATTTAATAAACAAAAAGTTGTTTTTAGAAAGAAGTATTTTAATTACTGTGCAACTGTCTTATGGTTTGGTTCTTCAGTTATTTATAACTGGTTTATGAATGGATCACTGAATCACTTGATTTGTTCATAACTGCAGAATTATTCAGTAATGAAACACTGGTGTGTTTGTTTGGAGACAGAGAAAGTTTTGTCGTGGCTTTGATTGGGACATTTTTGTTGGCAAAAGTGTACCAAAAATAGACAATGCTGACCTTATTGTGTCTGAAATGTAAATATGAACTTAATTTTTATTGAAAAATCAGCATTACATTTGCAGTTGTGCATACAATCAGAGAAAAAAACTGCAGTCATTGTAAGATGAAGATGACCCTAATATAAGGGTAGTATAAAAATGGAAAGACAAAGATTAAAATAAAATACTTTTAACTTGTTATGCCAAGAAAGGAAATTGTACGAAACTCTGAATTATTATATTTTAGAACTTTACCATCTGTGACACATCAGTGCTTCAATGTCAGTGCTTTTATCTTTTTGCTTCCAGTCGTCTAACTGCATCAGTGTAGATGATGTGGAAGCTGAAACTGACATTTACAGACAGAGATGGAGGGGGTTTGTGGTGATTTGCTGTCCTCTCAAGCTCATATTTCTGTCTTTTGATTCACCCCTGGATGTCCTGCCCTGGTCAGTTGACACCGAGATGGACATGCAGACTTTAAGGGATGCCTAACAACACCCTTAAGCTTCAACCTTATATTCTTAAAATAGAATATGTGGTCTTGCATCTATGAAATAGTGCCAAATCTGTGTTGGTTCAATGAGCTTTAAAAATCATGTACATACCTGTGATTGCACATGCTTTCATTGAAGCTTGAATTTAGTGCCAAATTTCTTGGCAAATACTTAGACTAATGGACCGTTGCTATTTTGTTTGCTTATGGTGACGTAACCGAATCATTTATTGAATCTTCATGTCTTCTCTTATTGCGTACTGTAATCACCGTAGCTATTGGCTTCTTGTGCTCACTGCCCTTTTTTCTACCTGTCTGAACGATAATACCGGTCTTTGAAAATAGGTTACCTAGTTGTAGTGTCATTTCCTTTATGCCTTGCTGGAAGAAGAATACAGACTTTGGAGTCAGATTACAATATCAAAACATGTGCCAAGAAAATTGTCTTCAGCACTTCCATATCAGCGTCTTGTTTTGGTTTTAAACACTACTGCCTAAATTGTTATAAATAAAAGAGCTAAGCAAGTCATTGGCCAAGTGCGAAGGTCGATTCAATACATGATAAGACTGCAATGTAGGCGTTGCAGCACAGGCGCAGCTCATCGAGCGAGATCAGATTACCCGCCCTTAGTTCAGAACAGGACAATAGTGGTTTTGTTTGCCTCACTGCCGCAAGACCACTGTGCATTGAACAGCACGGTGAGAACCAAAACCAAAACAGTGGAGCAGAACTGGACCAACCGGTCGAGCTGCTTTTGTCACCGATACCAGTGTTTTTTCACCTCTTTTATACCTCGGCTTCACCCTTTCCCAAGTTTACGTTTGTACAGTAAGGAATCCACGATCTTCCCCATTCTGCCTGTAAGCTGGGTGTCTCTGAAGCGATCTGGGCCGCTGAATTATTGAGAGAGGCTTTGGCCCCTGCGGTGTCAGATGGAGGTGGAGGAGATGCGCTCGTCAGCCGGTGACATAATGAAACGCACACCCAGCCTTCCTGCTGCTCACATGTGACCTCTCACCTCCGGGCTGGACACATGTACACCTCAGCCGATGAACCTGACACCTGACCCCTGCTGTACGCCCGGACATGTGTTAGAGGCGCCCGAGAACAGGCCAGATAAGAACAAGATGATTACAGCACTGATCCTGTATTACAAAGCAACTTGCAAATTACAAGCTACTAAACGCTTTTTAAAGGAGTAGTTCAGGCCAAAAAAAGAAAATGTGCTTATTTACCTGTCCTTCAGCTGTTACTCTGGTCCTCGGTGTCATATTATTTATCAGAAACAGCTCATTTAAGCACTTTTTTCTTATCCAACAGCTTTGCGGAAACCTTAATAAATGCTTTCGTAAATGGAAAGTTAATAAAAATGTAATATCTAATATTATAAATAAATGCATCCTTGCTGGATTAATTTCTTTTAAAATGGTTTTGTGAGTATGTTGATTTGGGTTTATGTGCATCAGATGTATTTCTTAGTCATATATGAATCTTTAAAAGTCAAATCTTAATGTGGACAGGATTTCTCTTCACATGTTTTGAACTGGATAAAAAAATGTTGCTTTTTGAAGGGGATGCATTTGGAGATGTGAATTCTCTGACAGGATTCAGCAAGCATGTTAAAGCATGGTGCGTTTAGTCACATCTCTAAATTATTTCCATTTAAGAACTGCCGCTAAAACGGTTTTATATCAATGTCAACAGTATATTTGCAGTTGCACAATTTTGGAGAATCTTTATCAAATGCTAATAAATGAAGTTTAGTTTCTAATTGTTGATTTGAAAATGATTGAATAAAGGCACTCTACACACACAAACAGAGAAATCAAGATTTTTAAATATCACGTAAGATTGATGTGCAGGCTGTAAATGTGTCAAAATGTTTGTTTATTTGGAATTATTCTGGAATGGCTCAGTATCACAGATTTGGATTTAAAATCAGCAGCCTCAGAAGATAGCTGAATTAAAAGCACTGTTTGAAACAAAGAAAAAACACAACCTCACTTATCAAGTTTTTTTATTGAATTATACCAAACAATTCCAATAATAATAACACATTACATTACATAGAACAAGTGGTAGATCTTTTAATTAACATTTACACTCCAGACTCAATGCACAGATCTATTTTGACATGCGTTATTAAGGTTGTTAATAACGTACAGTGGTCTGCATAAAGCATTGATACATCCATAGTCAAATGTTTGCTGCGGTATTACAGCATGCAAGCAGAACTTGCCCTACATTACTGTGCCAAGTGATTCAGATTCCAAAGAGCTGTAACTAAACTTCAGATCATCGGCTCACGTGCCATCCTGCTATTTTCAGTCCTTCCCTCCAGACTGCATATTCTCAGGGTTATGCTTGATGTTTTCTGTGTTTTTCCTCACTCTCTCTCACTTTCTCTTTCCCCCCCAAACATGGCCTATTTTTCATGCGCGTCGCTCCAGCGTTCCTTCGGTTTGGATCAAAAAACCGCTCGGTGCTGAAGTGTTACCCAAACCCAGATCTCCTAAAAATACCTTCAGCACTGTCAGAAACGGTGCATTTCTTTTCAGATCTGACACACTATGTGTCAGTTCGTCTGTTCAAGTGCCGTCCGTCCGTAGATCTGCACGACAGGATCTGAGAAGGTTTCCTTCTCACCATCAGGAACTGAGAACTGTATACGTCAGCAGCCGCAGACAGGCTAGCATGTATTAGCGGGGGCTGTTTCTTGGCCATGCGTCTGTTGCTTGCTCTGTTTAACATTACGCAGCTCCTGAGATGGCAGTGGTGCTTTTCATCAGAGAAACTGCAGACGAGCTCTTCCTGTTGTGAGTCTGTGATAATCTCAGGCAGGGGGAGGAGCGAAGGAGAGCCAATTGTATTTAAAATGTGACCGTTGTCTAATTGGTCGTCATAGCCGGTCCATGGAGCTGCTGGAAATGGGTCAGTGCGTTCCCACAAAGCGGCCCCGGAGCCTCTGATTCACACCAAATCATTTGCCTTGATCTTCTTCATCAGAGCCACGCTGAAGTCTTAGTTGGGTCACAGCTTAAAGGAGCCAAACTGTCATTTAGTGGCTATTTTATCGCTCCAAACTACAGGCAGAAAGTCTGTGTGAAGATGCTGTACTCTTACGTTTGTGTATTTGAGGAACCGAGCGAATTTAAACCATTATTCGTTTTTCAGAATCTCTTCGTCACACTTCTGCATATTCAAACTTGACCTGTCCCTTTTAAGGACTGCATTATTATTGTGGCAAAAATAAAATCACTACATCTTCCAGTAGGGCTGCACAAGTAATCAAATTTCTAATCGCAATTACATAATTGTTCAAAGTGGAAATGAATCGTTAAAAATCCACTTATATGATTCTGTGTGCTTAAGTGTTTTTATTGCTACATGTTATCTTGAGGGGTTTTGCATTGTTTTAATTTTAGTATAGCATTATAATACTGTGCATATTTTTAACTTTTTTGAATTTAAAGAAAAAAAACCATCTGATGTATAGTTCTCGAGCCTTAATGCTGTAAAGAAAATTTTTCAGTTGCTTTTTAGCTAGTTTATTTTAAAATAACTAAAAATATGGCATGCAGTTGCAATGGATGTTTATTCAAGCAGTAAACTTCATACAATTTAAATTGTGATGAACGTAATTAATAATCGCAATTGTAATAGAAAATAATTTGACAGGAATTTATTTGTGCGTTTATAATCAAAGCTGTCAGTCAACTTCATCCAACTTAATATTTATTTTTGCCCAATAAATTGCACTCAAAATATGAGTGTGGTGAGACTAAGCACTGAATAAAAAAAATCGAGCTGGTAATTTAACATTTTTCTCCTAATTCAGACTTGTGAGTTTGTGAGTACATCGCACAACTCTTAAAAAAAATAAAAATAAATAAAAATAAAATTCTCAGAATGGATGCAGATTCATAATTGCGAGTTAAAATGTAACAGATGCATGATATACACTTATGGCAGATATTGCAAGATATTAACAATTTCAGAATGGGCAATTGCAAGCTATATAAAATCAGAATTGTGAGATGAAAACTTGCACTTTTTTTCTCAATTGCAAGTTTGTTTCAGAGTTCTGAGGGAAAAAAAAAAAAAAAAAAAAAGTAAACCGCGCGAAATTAATAAATTGAGAAAAAAGTCCAACTTTAAATCACACAATTCTGAAAAACAAAAACATGTGGACCTCATATTGTGTGAGAGTTTACCTTTTACAATGTTTTAGTCAGTGGTGGAAAATTTGGCTCGCTCCATGTTGCTGTTCTCCATGTTGCTGAGTTTTCATGCTTGTCGTCTTTTAGTTTTACGTCAGGTGGCAAATAGTGTTTCAATAACATAGTAACTGGCACTGAATTTCTTACAGAAGTATGCTATGTATACATTACCATGAAATCAGGACTTCATCTTTCCCATTTCATGGTTATTTTTCATTCGATTATAGCAAACATTGACTATTTGACAGTAGCCTTCACCGATATAGGCTTTTGTTTTTTGTTTGGCTGAGTAATGAATTAATTACCGATTTTTCAGAAAGTAGGTAAATCCTGACTATATACTGCACCATGCATTAGTGTTGCATAATAATATTGTTTTATTACTGTACAGATATAATGTAAAACTCAGATAAATTAGCAAGTACCATACACTATAAACATGTATTTTAGTTTCACTAGAGTGTTTCACCGCAAACTCATTAAAAATTATGAGTATTCGGAACAGGAATATATATATATATAAATAAAATAATAATAAGTAGTGTTAGTAATATGAGAAAAGCAAAACTGAAACATGCGGTATGTGGGAAATGTGATGTACAAATAAACGTTGGCTCACATGATTCTCTCATGTGGCATGAATCCAGAAATTTTGCATGCTTGGCTGACCCACATATCAGAAGATAAATGTAGTTTTTGTTTTTTTGTCTGATTAAATATGCAAATTTTGTATGTATGGAAACAACATGGAAATTGAAGTCTATTAAAAACAAAACAAATGTTTGTAGGCCCTTTTGAGCAGTGTCTGTGAGCTGCTGCTTTCAGCGAACCCCGTTCCCCGCTTCCTCTAAGAACTACAAGCCTGTAGTTTATTACACACAAATCCAGGGTAAACGATCCACGGAAAGCGTGTTCATCCCAGTGCCAGCATGCGTGTGAAGGATTTCCTGCTGCCGCTTCCTCCTCCTGCTCTGCCCGAGGCTCTAGGTGTGATTTCACCCCACAGGTGTTTTCTTTGGAACGCTACCCACCTGTTTTTATTATTTTTTTAATTCATGCCACCTGATCCCTCTAAGCTTGAGGCACACTGCCGCTGTGGAATGTAGCAGCGCTGCAGTGTCTGTCACATTGTCCGCGGTTTCCCCCCCCGCCATACTCCCACGTCGTGCCAGCTGTAGCCATGGCAACGGTGGTGACCCGAAGGGTTAAAGGCTCCGCGACGGGCTGGCGTTTTCCGGATAAAGAGAGCCGTGTGGACTGGCACAAAAGAGGGAGGACAGATTGTGGGAGGTCTGTTTGATGTGAAAGTTGTGCCAGCAGGCAAATCTCTCTTGTACCTTCCTGCCCCCTCGTACACACACACGCACACACACACACACACACACACTCACACACACACACACACACACACACTCACACACACACACACTCAAGCACACACACTCACACACACACACACACACCCACACACCCACACACACACTCACACACACACTCACACACACTCACACTCACACACACTCGCACACACACTCACACGCACACACACTCACACACACACACACACTCGCACACACACTCACACACGCACACACACACACACTCACACTCACACACGCACACACACTCACACACGCACACACACTCGCACACACACACACACACGCACACACACACACACACACACTCACACACGCACACACACACACACGCACCCGCACACACCCAC
>JAUMHI010000051.1:2387411-2400414 GCA_032359435.1 Enteromius unitaeniatus
CACACACACACACTCACTCACTCACTCACACACACACACACACACACACACACACGCACTCTCACACGCACACGCACTCGCACACGCACACACACTCACACACACACACACGCACACGCACTCGCACACGCACACACACACACACACACGCGCACTCTCACGCACTCTCACACGCACACACACACACACACACACACACACACACGCACACTCACACTCACACACACACTCACACTCACACACACACGCACACGCACACGCACACGCACACACACTCACACACACAGACACACACACACAGACAAGCATTTGGATTATAGTTCAGGTATGATAAAGGAGAAGAACAGTTTGAAGGCAGCTGTAAAACTAGATTGTTACATTTACAGGTTTGGTGCTTGAAAAATGTTGTTGTTTTTAACCTGTTGCTATGCAGTTGCTAGGGAGTTCTGGGGGTTTGGTTACAACTTGTTCAGTTTGTTTTTTTAAATGCTTTGCCTAACAATAATAGCGCCTTATGAATTTTTCAGGTTTTAATGGTTGAATTGTAGTAACCAAAAAACTTGTCTTATTAATTAAAGGAAATAATTAATAATGAACAACAATTTATTAAAAGTTTTTTTTAATTATTATTAAATTTATAGTATAATATAATATAATTAATATCTGCCATTTGCAGATATTTCGCAAATGTAATTTTAAATGGATAAATTAATAAAAAAAGCATGTCTAATTAATTTAAATAATAAACTTTTGCAGTGAATAACAATAAAAAAAATCTATTTCTAGAAATTTTAGTTTATTTCCTTGAATTCATCATTGTTTTTATACAACCCAAAACAAATTTGAAACTAAATGTGCAATCATTTAAATTAAACAGCAGTATAATTATAGTAATAGCTGATCAAATATTCACAGTAGCTTATTTTTGTTGTAGACTAATGGTCATGTGACAGATGTTTCAACCTAATCTGAAGTGCAGCAAACTATCTGAGATAGTTTATCTAGACTATCTAGAAACTGTATAGTAACTTAACTAATTTATTTGAATCAAATAAATCTTAAATGGTAGTAATGTTCAGGTGTTAAAAGCTAGAAAGATGCACCTTAGGCTATCACTGCAGTGTCTTTCTGAGAGTGTAGTTGCCAGGTAGTTTGTAGCCCTGCATGTCTGATATGGTATGTGTTTTTTAACACCGAGGCCATGAGCGGTTCATTGCTATAGCTTGCTGAGCTGCTGTGCTCCTTAGAGACAGTCGCATCCTCTCTGAGGGCTGTATTGCATGGTATGCGTCACATGATGCTGTCAGCACCAATAGGAAATAAAACCATATTTCCCACACACCGCAAATTACCAAATGCCTGTGTTTATGCCTCAGGGAGAGTAAATTCTTGAGATAAAAAGAAGTGACATTTGGTAAAAAAAAATGTGCGTCTGTCCTCTGTTCCTCTTCCCTGTTGCTCTTACACACTCACACTCTGTAGACGTCTTAATGTTGATTGCAACAGGATCTGGCTGTCATTGTCCACAAGTGTGTTAAAAGGGAAACACTGAACCTCCGCCCCGGACCCGCTTGCATCGGGGCCAAGCACGCCCATTTCCCTCCGCAGGGCGACGTCAGCAGTCGTGTGTTTATTACGACTGATAAGGGCAGGCCTCTGGAGAGCAGCGTGTTCTCATTCGCTATCGCTGTCTGCACAAACTTGCGTTGTGAAAGTGAAGTGAGCGCAGCTGTTATAACCTTACCAACCGAACCAGGGCCCCACATGTTTTTGCGATTGTTACACTCCTTCCAGAAAGTGCTCATTACTAAAACTAAAACCATAAAAATAGACTATTTCTTTCAGTTTGTTGCCAAGGCATCATTCATCAATATTTAGTTCAACTTGAAGTACTAACCTATATGAAAAAAAATAATAATAATTTAAGCAATAATAGAATTTGAAATGTTAATAGGGACTCTAATATTATAGGCTTAAGACTGGTCTTGGTGTAAATATTATAAATAATATTTAAAATATTATTTTAATCAACTCAGGTGCTTTTGATTCAGAGAAATGTATTTATTATATTATATTTTTATTTATTTATTTCAGAGTTGAACTTATACATGTGTCAGTGACTTTTGCCCAGATCTGTTAAAAACTAACTTTATTCCCAAATAAACTAATTAACTAAAAAACTTGGGAGATTTAATTAGCACCCTGTAGACCCTCTAGAGTTAGTAAATAATTCAAAATATCAGAGAATTTTCAGCTCAACATAAGGTTAGTTTGAAGATGTTTATTGTATTGATATGAATTTAGTTTTTGGTCTTTTTTTAAAAACGATGTGTATTCAAGGTGCAAGGAAAATAATTTTTATTGATGGTAACACCACATGACGTTTTTGTCATTCAATAATTTTTGTTTTGTAGTAGAGATATTTATTAGTGGTCCATACCCGATCTCCTTATTCATTTTTTAATAAATGTTCTAAAAAAATTAATTATAAATATCTAATATGTGAGGACATCTATTTCAAGCCTTTAGTTCAAGTCAACACACAAGACACAGAACAGTGACTTCTCATTGAAGAAACAACTGTTAGGATGCACGGGATGAAGAGTTGTGCTCTGTCTGTCTGCTGATGAGGAGGAGAAAGGTCACATTCTCCACACTCCTCCACAAGCATCTCTTTGAGGCAGCCTCGTTTCAGCACTGCTGATGTAATCCAGCGTGTCTTCATCTTCATCATCATCGTCATCATCACATGAGCCCTGAAGCATCACCGCTTCGCTTTCTGGCTGCAATCGGAAATCTTTCGCACATATTTTCCCACACTTCTCCTGATAAAGCCCGGGGCGGAGAGGGGATTTTCCCTCCTGCACTGCTTGCGTCTCTTTTGTGCGCTGAAGTTCACGTGTAAAAGCGGATACTCTAGCCGGCCCGTCACAATACCGCAGGACTCTACATAATCAAGACAGAGTGTGTGGAAACACAATGGTGGGACTGGACCGGCTCCAAGAGGAACTAGGCTTGAGGCCTGTGTTTTTACTTTCCTTAAATCATTCATTCAGTTGGATTCTATTCATTTATTATCCAGGACAGTTGACATGTCATTTTCCTATCACGTTACCCTCGTATGCCTGACCTCGAGTGCTGTTATTACTGTAGCTGGTGTGTTTAATATCTAATGATCCAACATCACCAAAACAACTGCCGCTATTGTCTGGGACGGTGTAGACTAGCGGATCAAGATCTGGGCTTCTGACCAACAGCTTGCAGGATTACTGGAATGAACTGATTACCTGCCTTTTATCACACATGCAGCTTCTTTTTATGATTTAAGCACTTTCTGATTTTGTGATTTTTATTTTTTTATTTTTTTTATTTTTTTTATTTTTTCTGCACGAGCAGTTTATGATTAGACTATATAGAATCCCAAAAATAGCATGTATTATGAGCATTGGTAATTGTAATAATAGTAGCATTAATAGTAAAAAAAAATGGGAAAAAAATTACTTAGTGTAATTAAACGTTTTTTTTGTTTGCATAATATGTATTCTGTGTATGTTTATGTATATATAAATATATTTAATGTATTCTACATGCGCACATATACATAATAAACATACATGTATTATGTAAAAATATTTATTTTGTATGGTTATTTTATATATTGATATAATAATAAATCTTTTTTTGTCATCTACTAAACAATTTTTTTAATAGCTTGTGATAATAAAAGACCCTTATTAAAAATGTTTATGTACTGTTTTAAATATAAATTAGCATTGTTAATATTATTAAGTAATTCATTATTTGGTAAAATAATTATAGCAATGATGTTAATATAATTGTTAAAACATAACTTTAATACCATTTAATAAAATATTATACTACATATCTGAAAAGTCAGCTTGTGGTGTGTTGATGCCATAATGTGGACAGATTGAGATAATCAGCAACGTGTCTGATCTGATACCATCTCTGCTTTTTTATATCCCGCACACTGTTATACTTTAAAGATTCAATGTGAAATCAACTTTCCTTCTTTGATTTACTTTACACGTCTGCCTTGCTTTCTGTGAAAGCACTTTGCTGTGGCACTAACGTTATGTGTCCTTTAGCGTGATCTTATCCCTTAAAGACCCTTTTCAGGCCTGTTCGAGCAGGCAGCGTTAAGTGCCATATATCATCATAAAAACGAGAACTTGACATTTAAGTCTAAATGATTTAACTTCTCAATTGTCCTTCTGTTCTTCCTTCTTCTGAGAATGAATGAATTTACAGAATTTTAAGAAAAACGAAAGCAACAATTGGTCGTTTTTTTTACTGTGTACTCAAACAGACACTAGTGAAGTTTGGATTTTTTGGAAGTCTGGGCATTTTACACTTCCTAGTAAAATTCATAAGCATGTAATGCATGTAATATCTCAGGGAAGTGGAAAATCTTCGCTTCACGCCACTTTTTAAATCATTCAGATTTCAAAAGTTACTAAACATTTGAGTCTTTCAGGTGCTGTTTTAGTGGCTTTCATTCAGTCTGCCTGTATTCTGGTGTGTAACACCCTCTGTTCATCAATAGGAATAGATCTTGTTCCAAGCTAGGGCTGGGCGATATATATCGAGCGATATTTTCATGCGCATCTCGTCAGTAAAGCCGGTTCTTTGATTAGCGCTAGTGCTGCACGATTAATCGTATGGCGATCGCGATGTCAGTCTGTGCGATTACATTACAGCAAATGTTGCCAATTAAATAAACAAATGCATTCGTAGACGTAACAAGACATTCATTCTTGCGTTCACACAAGACTGGCACACTGGACAAGAGATACCAAAAGAAATATACTAAGTATATGTTACATCCTGCTAAAATGTTTTGGGACAACATGTAAAAATACACATTTATTTATCTGTACTTTTGACTTTTTAATTTTATTTGAAAGTTAATTGAATGTAATTTAATTCATGTTACTGTTATTTAATTTAGTACAGTTTAATTTGAACTTGAAAACATTGTTAATGTTATAGTTGTTGCTAGATTGATTAGATTGAGTTGAGAAATACAGATTTCAGCATTGTTAGTAATCTGTGCGTGCATTTTCCTTGATAACAAGCAAGTTGAGTCCAACCACTTGTATATCGTATCGCAATTTTGACCTTAATAATCGCAATGTGACATTTTTCCCAGCTGGTTTTAACATGGCTCGTGCTTCTAGATAGCGTTAGCATTGGCGCTTGGTCGTTGTCATGCACATTCAGATTGAAGGGCTCTTCATGACGCGCCGGGGAGGAGTTGTGTCTCCAGCGGGGATTGTTGATACTGTTGGGTTTAGATGACTGTAGAGAGCCTCTCTGTGAGTCGATTCACGAGCAAACCTTGGGCCGGCCTTTTTGATGCCGGATCGAGGGCCTTCTTCCATTTCGACAGAATGAAAGGATCGTATAATGATGCAGTTTTCAGGACAGCCATGAATATAAATGGGTTTTAATGAATGTTAATGTGCTCCTCTCCGTGCTATTGTAGATGATGAGTAATTGTCGGCTGTATTAGCAGTATTTTTATGGCCAAACCTGTGTTAATCTCGCCAACAAAATGAGTCAGGGAAAGGTTCATTTGCTCATTGAGGGTGAAAAAAAGACTAAATCAATTTTAGACAGTAATTTCTCAAACTGCCAAAAATGGGCTTTATGATGAAAAATAGCAGATTTGAAGTTTTGTCATTTGTGTTTGAATCAGAAATTCAATAACAGGAAAAAATAACCTATGTTTTATTCATATTGTTTATTTTTTTTACTTTTAGTAGTCTTTGGTTTTATACGTCTTTTTTAATGCTTTTTTATTAACATTTATATTTCTAATATTATGTCTTTTTTATCTATTCAATTATATGTAATTTATATTTTATTAAATTAACTACTGTAAATTTAAAAATATATATATTTTTTTATATATATTATATAAATATATTTCAGGTAATGAAAAAAATGTGGTTAGCTGTAATTTATTTTCAAAATTTGGTAAATAAAATAAAATAATCAATCCTTTAAAGAAACATGAATGAATCTAACATTAAAATGGCTAAATATAACAAATGTGTGCGCTTTATATATTTATTATTCATATAAACACACACACATACAATATATATGTACTTTCATTCACATGTATATATTTATTCATATAGGCTCATTTATATCATATATATTTAATATATAAACAATTTCTTTTAAATATATACATAATAAATGCATATATTATAGAAACAAAAACTTATATTATGGATGCAATTGTTTGACAGCACTATTTTCGAAGTTATTTCAAAAAGTGTTCAAATGAGGAAACACCTACTTAACAATACCTACTCGAGATCAGTTACGAAGAGTAAAAAGCTGGTTTCCTGCTTAGCGGTAAACCAAGCTGTTTTGACAGCACTATCCCGTATCCCAGTGTTCCTGTCCATGAATTATTAAGGTTCTTGAGGTGCTGATCGTGTTCTCGCTCTCGTCTCTAGTGCCTGAGCTGTGGTGAGGATGAGCAGCAAGCGGAGTCTGTTTGTGCGGCTGGTGCCGTGCCGCTGCCTTCGGGGCGAGGAGGAGACCGTCACCTCGCTGGACTACTCACACTGCAGCCTGGAGCAGGTCCCCAAAGAGATCTTCAGCTTCGAGAAGACCCTCGAGGAGCTCTACCTCGACGCCAACCAGATCGAGGAGCTGCCCAAAGTACGAGTGCACTCTTGCAGCACTGACACGCTTGCATTGCATGTCTCCAAAAACTTCATTCAGTGCCTAGACTGTGTAACGTTACACTTTATTATAGCTGGCAAGCAGCCCCTCCGGAGCATGTGTGGTTTGTTACTGCCGTGCTGTTTACAAGCAAAACATTTACTTGCATCGCAGGACTGAGATCTGGCAATATGGGAATGTGTCAAATTGGGATTTATTTGCTATGAAAAGATGTGTAATGTATATTTTTCAACAATCATCAATTTAAACATGTATTATGAAATATTGTCAGAAACTTGCAGTTGTGAGAAAGAAATTATAAATTGTAAAATATGAGCAAAATTGTTATGAACAGTCAATTCTGAGGGGAAACGGGCATATTTTAGATGTTAATGCTAAATTGTTTGGTACAAAGTTAAAATATTAAAAAATAAAAAAATATATATTTAAACAAGTTCAAATTTGACACATTACAGGCAGAATTATTTTTTTCTACAATTTTAATTTTTTTGTAGAAAATTAAGTAAACCTGACATTTAAATAACTTAAATAAAAAAAAAACACTAAAATGTCTCAAAATAATAATAATAATAAATGCTTTATTTTAAAATTATATCAGTGTGGGCAGTGCACAAAAAATAAATAAATCTTAAAAAGAAAAGAAAAGTTTCCTGAAAATGCTGTAGGAATATTGAAATAAATTGCAATCATTTATTACATATGCACCAATATGATGAAACATTAATAAATAACAGAATAATATTTGTAGTAATATTTTTGTTACATTTTACAGTAAAGTTCCATTTATTAACACTAATTAACTTCATTTAGTGACATGAACTAAATGTGAAAATATACATCTAAAGCATTTATTAATAGTACATTTAAAAATATATATATATTTTTGAGTCACTGAATCAAAGTTTTGAAGCGATTCATTACAATCAACAGTTCAAATTGATTTTCGGTAATGAATCAAACTATCAGACGTCAATTTTGTTATTAAAAGTTCAGCTCAGCATTCAGATCTTTCATATTTGCAAGTAATGAGACTATATTGGATACAATTATTGCAGTATTTACTGTGTTGCTTTATTTTTATCACTAGCAAAATATTAGTAAATATATGACCGATATTTTATATATATATAATGTTATTTTGCGTAAAGCGCATTGGGACGAGATCACATGAAAATCCATCCAAAACCTTTTTAGTTGTTTTGTTTCACCCAAGAAGAACTAATTTACTGCAAAATAGATTTGAAATAAATGGAAATGCTCGTCACATTTTCATATGAATTTGATCTCATTCTCAATTTGATCATTTCCACAAATCTCAATTTCCTGTTTTTACAGCAACTTTTCAACTGCCAGTTGCTCTACCGATTGAGTCTACCGGACAACGACCTGACCGTGCTGCCATCGGGCATCGCAAACCTCATCAACCTCAGGGAGCTCGACATCAGCAAGAACAGTAAGAAAAGCGGCCAATTCATCTCCTCTTTCTTTTTCCTTTTAGGAGTCCAGTTACGCTATCGGAGGACCCATAACCGAAGCGGAGGCTCACTGATATCTGCCCTGACTCACTGACCCCTTATCCACTGTAATTCAATTCATCACGGCCACCTCGCCGTTTTGGATTTCACAAGTCACCATTCTTTTCAAATCCTGATAAATGAACACTTTCGTTCATAGGTTTAGAATCGTGTGCAGTTTGGTTAGTCATAATCGAGTGCTAGAAGGGATAATGGAGAATAAACAAATGGAGTCTGGACTGTCTCGACACTGATGACAATCTGAAGCTCGTCACTGAAAACTGTTTATTCCGTCACAAACACATGCTCAGATCACATCACACTTCATCTTTCAGCCGCTGCGGTGCAGGATCTGATAAAGACGTGATAGACAGGGACGAGCTCAGCCCAGCACAGGAAGTCTCATTCAAAACTCCAATACACTGTCAAATCATAACACTGCTGATTTTGATCAGTTTAGAAATAGTTTCAGGGTTTACTTAAGACTAGTCTGATAACGTTTGTGCATTTGCTATTTTATTTTTTTTATCTATTATAATATCTATATATAAAATGCTATTTTTGCTTTTCCAGTAATATCAGATATTTAAAAAGATTTATTAATTGGTTAAAAAAAAAAAGGTCCATGAGCCACGTTTAATTTAAATAGTGAATTGCTTACATTTATTTCTAAATAAAAACTGACAAAATATTTAGAATAAAATGTATTAATTAGATAAAAGAGCTAATAAGACTAAATAATATACAAAAATAATTTTGTTGAATTTAGGGTTTGTAAGATGCATTAATTTGTTGTTACAGTATTATTGTTAAAATAAAATAATAAAATAGTTGACCTCTACTACCTGTAAATTGTTTTTTCTTCCTCTCACCAAGGCTGTGTTTATTTGATTTGAAATACAGTAACATGTAATTTAATGTAATGTTGTAAAATATGAAATCTTTTTTGTGGAAACCATGAACGTCTGATATAGGCCGGTTTCACAGACCAGGATTAGGTCATCGTTTAATTAAGTCGTTTTTATGAACGCACCTTTGAAAAAAGCATAACTTTTTTTAAGCATTAAAGACAAACACTGACATGTTTTAAGATCAGTCTGTGCAAGTTTATCTGAGATTATACAGCTCAGATTTATATTTTAGTCTAGGACTAGGCTTAAGCCTAGTCTGTGAAAGCGGGGGTTAGTTAGTTACGTTTTTGAAAGTTTAGGAACACAAAAGTCACTTTTGATACGTTTATTACGTTCTTGTTGAATGGTATTAATTTCTTTAAAAATATATAAAACTCAATGCTTCTCAAAACTCTCCTTATAAATTAATTAATTAAAAATAACCAAAGCAATCAAAGACCCTGTTTACATTATTAATACACACTCCTCATCATCCTGTCCATCACTAAAACGGGTTGTAGCATTTATTTCCTCCAAAGCGTTATGCAAAGAGGTTCATTTGCAGGTCTTCGTGACTTTTAATTGATACTCCTTTCCTGGGCGTACCGTGTCTGTTTTTAGCAGAGCCGCTGAAGACCTTGTGTGGTGGATGTGAGTTCTCAGATGCGTGTGTGTGTGTGTGGTTGGTTCTGCGCACAGGTTTAGTTTGCATCTGAGTGTGCCGGAGGAAGAATGTCTTAACATTAACAGCTCATGCGGTCAGTAGGACAGGAAATAAGCCGTCTAGCTGTACTGCTGCTTGAGCTTGTGTTGTTTCAAAAGCAGAGATAGGTGTTTGTTTTCCTGCTTAGTTTTGATAAAGACCTGGTTGTTCAAGTGTTATTACTTATGTATTTTTAAGTGGGGCAAAAATAGCGATCAGATGAATTATAATTTAAAAAGTCAACTTATGCTCACAAAGGATGCATTTTTTATCATAAAATCATACAAAAATCATTCTAACATGCTGATTTAGTGCTCAATTGTTATTATATTTTTAACCTTACTAATGTCTTTAGTGTCATATTTGCTGAAAATGCTAGTTCTGTATCATGGTGTCCAGTGTTTTTTTTTTTTTTTTTTTTTTTGAGCAGCAAACCAGCATATCAGAATGATTTCTGAAGGATCATGTGACAATGAAAGCTGGAAATGTTAAACATTTTAGCTTTAAATGAGAAATAAGAATACATTTTTTCACTAGAATAAACTACATTTTAAAAATGTACTCTCATAGAAAAGTTGTTTTAAATTGTAATAATTTTTCACTGTATTGACATTTTTACTCTTTTTTTTTTTTTTAATGAAAGAAAAAGAAATGCAGGCTCCTGTCAAAAAATATAAATAATAATAATTATTATAAACATTTTTGACTAGTTGTGTAGGTAAAGAACCATCACTATACTTAATTTTACCATTTAGTTTAATTTTATACTACAGACTTGATGAGATGTAATAGTTGTGGTAAATAGAATTCCTAATAGAATTAGAAATACTATAGCATCAAAATTATTTAAAGTTTGTTTTTTAATTTTAGTATGTTTTTGTTTGTGTTTGTATATTTATTGTCTGCCGTTAGTCACTATTAAAGTGTTTTCTAAACCCTAGGCACAGAAAACATAAAATGGTCAATTAATAATTGAACCGCGTTTGTTTTTCAGGCATCCAGGAGTTTCCTGAAAATATCAAGAACTGTAAAGTCCTGGCCATCGTAGAAGCGAGTGTGAACCCTATATCAAAGTAGGTACACATCTAGCAGACATGACTGTGAGTGTGTTCTGTCTGTGGTGTCATAAAACACTCTTGTGTCTTCACAGACTCCCAGAAGGCTTCACGCAGCTCCTCAGCCTGTCCCAGCTCTACCTGAACGACGCCTTCCTAGAGTTCCTACCGGCCAGCTTCGGCAGGTCAGACACACACACACACACACACACATACCGGTTTCAGATCAGACAGCATCTAGAATCATGACTAGCTCAAGTATGTACTCCATTAAAATATAAACTGGAAAAATCTCCTGTGTTTTCCAGACACAAAACATGTTTAACTTGCATCCATCAAGCCTGTTGATTTATGCCAGCTGTTAATCTATTAAAATAAGACGTGCTAAATTTCCTTGGAAAGCACCGTCTGAAGTTTCCTGGAGCTCGTATCATATCTAAAAGCTTAGGAATCGTGCTTTCTTAAGAAAATGCAGAGCAGTTCCTGTGAAAGGCCATGTAGCAGTAATTTTGACGTATTAAAACGCACACACAGCCTGAAATAGACATTAATATGAACAGCTCATCCTACAGCTCAGTTCCTTTTTTGTGTTATAAGGTCACTTAAGGACAACAATTTGCATAATTTTACAAAATACGAAAATGAAGGGACAGTATATTTAGAGTATGTGGTCAATAAGCAAAATAGCACCATAATTGTAGAAAAAAGCTTACCTTAAAAATCTTTATTATGTACAATTTGTGTTGCATTTTCAACTAAAAATTGAACATAAAAAAAAATTATACAATACATTTTTTGTTGTTGGTGGTTTATAAATATTTTGTTTATTTATTTTTCTCTCTCTGTTTCCTCAGACTAACCAAACTGCAGATTCTGGAGCTTCGGGAGAACCAGTTAAAGATGTTGCCAAAGTAAGTGACCCTCTGGGATTCATCTGAATTACTAAAATATGAAAAAGATGATCCGTGCAGCTACGCCTCTTATGATTATCACGTTATAAATACAGACAAACGTCTCTCTTTCTCTTCCTCGGTGGCATCGTATTGTTCAGCTTTACGTAAGAAGCTCTGAAGTGACATGCTGTGACAGGTTTTATAATCATTTCTGGCTCCAGAGCCAATATTGCATCATAAGAGAGCATGTTTTTTGGTTTTGTGTGCGAGAGCCACAGAAAACCACCATGTCTGTGCCAGCCTCTGCTGCATCGTTCAACACACGGACCAATCAAAACACACAGACCTCTCTGGTGTGTTAGCTGCATCAGGATCAAAACAACTCATTACGGCACTAGACGTTTTCAACAAAAGCCACTTGAGCAAAACGTCTGTGTTGCAAAACCCATGAATGAACCAAAAGGCCACGGTGATTTAAATCAGCTGTTTGTTTGTAGGCAAAAGATTAACAAACTGAATAGTTTATTAATCATATATAAAATGAGAAAAAAAGTTTACTAATCATGTTTACTAAGTGAAGCATGAAAAATATAAATAAAATATATTTTATGAATTAATTTATTTATGTATGTATGTATGTGTGTGTGTGTGTGTGTGTGTATATATATATATATATATATATATATATATACACCCTTGATAAATCTAAGTGAAAATAAATGTGTTGTTTATCCTTTTGATCTTTCATTCAAAAAATTGAATTAAAACAATTATTGTGATTCAATAAATGTTTTTCTCCAATACATGTTGATCACAATTATTAGCACCCCTAGAGTAAAATATCTCTGAAGTATATTCCCCTTCATATTCACAATTTTGAGCACTCCAGGGTGATTATGGACATGAAATTATCCAGCTATGGTTTCTTGTTTCACAGAAACCATATTCATATGGTTTCTGAAATTCATATATATATATATATAGGAGGGAAAACAGAGCTCAAAATCCCTTCATCATCAACACAATGAGGAATAACAAGGAAGATCGTTTTTATATCCTGCAAAAGATAATTGAGCTTCACAAATGAGTGGCTTTAAGATCAGTGAAAATGACCATTTCCATCATCAGGGAAATAATTAAGAATTTCCAATCAACATACGATGTTAGGAAACTGCCTGGAAGAGGATGTGTGTAGAGGGCGAGGAGTAGAGTTTGAGTC
>JAUMHI010000051.1:2400514-2412242 GCA_032359435.1 Enteromius unitaeniatus
GTTGTTCAGGAGGGTTTAAGAAGAATTCTCCTCACTCATCCAAAAACAATCTCCAGCATGTTCAGTTGTCAGACAGGTCTGGAACTAGAAATGCGACTGGCTTCTATGATCAGAGCTTTTTAGCAGCAAACACTGAAGATCCTCTCAAATGCTCATTGTACGGCTTGTTCTCACCATGTGCATGTGTGTGTCTGTATTGGATTGCTCAGCACTCTGGAGGTCAGTGAGTTTTTTGGCCGGCTGACATGCTTCTTCTCACAACCCGGATGAATGAATCCCTCTTACAATCCTCTAAGCCAACAACCCACTCGTCTTTCAATAGAAAATTCACTTTAACAAAAAAGCCTGTGGTTTATAACTGTTTGTGCGAGCCATATATCATTTCGACTTTGATTTCCTCTTCAAGCTTTTCCGTGGATGCAGTACACCCGCAGGCTGTTGATCTGTGTCCAGGTCCATGTTAGCAGCCGTTTAAAGCACACCCTGCCCTGAAGCACACCTACCTGACTAGATGCTGTTAGTTCAGGGTTTGACGCAGATTGAAACAGGAGAATGTGTTATTAGGATTTTCAGCGTTCTGTGAATAAAGCCTTCATGATTTCAAGGAGACAGTTAATCTGATTGTGCTCTTTTAGTAGTCACCTTTGGGTCAACAAACAAATCCGTGCAGTAGTAGTCCAATATACTTAATTGTAAGTGTGCATGTGTTTGTTTTATTCATTTATTTATTATTTAATTCCTTTTTACAATTTATTTTAGTTTCCAGAGATTTCATTTCTGCATCGCTGGCATATCATGCTGTGTGACTGGATGACATTTTCCTGAAGCATTCGTGATTTAATGACCATATCATGCAAAATGTTGCAGAAATTGCTTCGTTTCTAAATCCTGTTCCAATTTCCCCATCTCAAGTTAAATGCATTGACTTAATGTATTGCTGCTGAATGAACTACATAGATTGACCTCTAGGTATAAACATGATCTTGGAAAATATATTTTTAATATATTTTTAAATATATTTTTTCTTGGTCACATTTGTAAAGTTCAGTGTTTGCTGTTAACAAACTATTTGCCTCAAACTCCTAATTGTCTTAAGCAGTACTAATAAACAGTATATGTTAATAACAGGCATGCAAATAAGTAACTAGTTAATAGTAAGAATTGTTCCCTGTATCAAAATGTTATATTCAGTTTATATACTTGCTCTGGTTTATGGGAAACTGGGAATTGATGTCTAACATTGCTCTAAAACTGTGAATAAAAAGTGAATTAACAGTAACTACTTGGTCGATAAATGTCTTTGTGTGCCGTTTCTTTGCTTCTGGGAGCCATTGTGCACAAGAATGGTTGTGACCAGCCTGTCTGATGTTTTGTAAAAAAAAAAAAAGAAAGAAAGAAACAATAAATGCTCTGATAGGTTTTAGTGCAAAGCTTTAATCCGTGGTTAATGTTAGTAATACTGTGTGTGTGTCTGCAGGAGCATGCATAAGCTCACACGGCTGGAGCGCTTGGATCTGGGCAGCAATGAGTTCACTGAAGTGGTGAGTAGCACCTGTCTGTCTCTCAGCCAGCGTTTACCTTCCAGGTGTCAGATGTATCAGCAGTGAATGCAGGTGCCCTCATTGAGTGTTGCTCTGTTAGACTGCACCTAATATGCATTTTTCTCCTCTAATGCCATTCACTGAAGTAGCAGCGGATTTCCTCTCACTGAGGATGTGAAATTGAATTTTGTCTTCTTTCTCTCCAGCCTGAAGTGTTGGAGCAGCTTACAGGAATCAGAGAGCTGTGGATGGATGGAAATAAGCTGACATTTTTACCGGGGGTGAGTCTTGTACTCATTTTTAGGGCTTTTGTTTTTGTTAAAAAAAAAAATCTAGTGCACCAAGACAAATAATTACTTTTAAATCATTTGCTACAAAGCTTTGACCACATTCGTAGGTTACTTATAATGGGTAAAGAAAAACATTTGGGGTAGTATTCCAGCAGTGATTGTTTAATGTCCGACTTTACTATACTTTCTAAACTGTATAAATGTTGCATTCATAATTATGTAAAATGCTGAATGCTAAAATAAACGGAGTTCATTATCTGTATTAATGGTTTGTTAAAAACTTATTTATGTTATTTAAATGATTTATGTGAAGCTGAGCATTTTTGAAATAAATTGCATTAATGTTGAATCTAAAATTCTAGATTTACACAATTCAAATCTCTATAATCACTTTTTTAAGGGAAATAAATTTAACCATTCTTATAAAAATTGTTACATTTAATTCAAATTGATATGATGTTCTTTTATATGCAAAACGCCCATCAAAACAAATAATTTATTTTATGTGTTAACGCTTAAACTGAGCTAACCACTCAATAAACTATTTATACATGAATGTTAAAATCCAGCTCATTTTTGTACAGTGGAATCACCATAAAATCATTTAGTTACATTTAGTTGCAATGTTTTGCAGACAGCCTAATAAATGGCATTATAAATTATTGAACTTGTTCTGCTCATGTTTCATTATTTCGTGATTCAGTATTTGGTAAAACATATTTAAATGTAAATCATTCATTTAAAAAAATCTTGCGAAAATTGTAGCTTTCATGTAAAATGCAAAATGTGTCTAATTTTTACCCTAATCTTGTAACATACCAATAAATCATTTCTATGTTAATGTATAATATTTCTAATGTCATTCAGGTTTAACGTGGAATGTCTGCATTTGTCGCATGAGACTAAATGGTATTATTAAAGATTTTTCTGCTTATGTTTCGGGATTTTTCTACTGTACAGCTGCTGTTTGTCTCAGGTAAATTGAATAATGGAGTTAAGACCAGCAGACATCCATACCAGCTGAAAGTCTACTTCCTAAACATTTCTTCAGGATCCCTGAAGTTCTTCTTTGACTGCCAGCTCCTTTTAAATAGGTCATAATTAAGGCATTAGCTTGCTGCTGAGAGCAGACTGACAGTAATTGTGGGCCACGCTGGCAGGATTCGGATTAGGACTTTTCAGGACATCTTTTTGAACACGTCTGCTAAAACTGACCTCCAAATGGCCCGGAGATCAGGGCACCACCCTGACCTCCTTCCCTGTCCGACCACAGAGACCAGCTTACTGATGGCAAGTCCTTGGACAACATATGCTTCTCACTTTGTGCAGAATTCAATTTCTCTCCCGTTATTAGTGCTTTTGATTAAGCCTCTTACGCCCGCCCAGGAGAGCGGCTCTCGCTTGTGGTGATTAATCAACAGCGGGTTTATCACAAAGTCACACACGGGCGCTGATTGCGATTTAGGAAGATGGCTTGTAATTGGTCGCCACCCCAGTGCATCTGAAGTTCAAGATTCCTGTCCTGTGCACTATTACTCATGCTCCATAGTTCACACAAAATTACAATTTGCTGTTTATTTACTCACCCTTAAGCCATCCAAGATGTAGGTGACTTTTATCTTCAGTAGAACAATAAAGAAGATTTTTACCAAGTAATTCATAAAATGTAAGTCAATGGCTACTAGCACTTGAGTCAAAAAAATAGATTTGGCGGCACAAAATGAATACCGTGTCTCCCGATGATATACTGAAGTCTTCTGAAGCCCAGAGTCCAGTGTTGAGTCCTAGTTTTTAACCCAGTTGGTTTTAAGTGGAAGACGTTTATTAATGTCGTTTCATTTTAATTTAGTTTTTTTGTTTTGTTTTTTTAAACTCATGACATAGATTTCTCTATACTCTGCGTCCAAAATATCCAAGTCTGTCCAACTTCAAATTCTGAGAAATTGATTTCACGATTCTGTTTTCTCATGATTTTTCGAACAAAATTAGATTGAAGACATGTAAATGAGGTGTGTTTTATTATGCTATTTCTGCACTTTTATTTGTGAAATTGTTTTATTATAACTATAACTAAATACTTTTTTTTCCCCATTTAAAATAAGTCAACCACTGTATTTTGATAATCATCCAAACAAAGCTGCAGCGTACATGCAGAATGAGCCGTTTTTAATCAAAATTACTGTATAAATTTGAGTTTTGTGAAACTACTACATAAAACACGTCTGAACGAAACGGCAGGTGAGCTGAATGAGACTCAGATTCAGTCTCTGCCAGCAGGCGGTGCTTATGAACAGCAACAAAACAGTGTTTCCTTAGTTACCACTGTAAACAAAGCAGATCTGGGCTTATGAACTTCCCTTTAATATGCCTAAGGCAAGATTAAAAGAAAATATTGCATAAGATTTTTTAAAGGAAATTAGTTACTCAGAGATATGTTCATTCTGACTAAAACTGAACAAATATAACGTTGTATATGATCCAGTACTTTATAAAGAACACAAGTTAGCGGAAAAGAATCATTTCCCTTGTTTGTCTGAGGCTCTGGATTACATGTATTTTTATGTTATGAATAATGTTCAGTTTCTTGCACAGATCAGTGGTTTTGCCTCTTTAGAGCTCAAAACATGATCGAGATCAAAGGGTATTCAATTTTGTGTTCCTTTTTTTTTTTTTTTTTTCTACACAAGTGCCGGTAGCTATTGACTTGCGTTTTACGAATCACCATGAAACACTGTTTCAGCTAAAACAAATTCTTTACTCTTCTGCTTCTCTGACCTACAAGCACTGGTTTCGAGCTGGACCTGTGCTGGAAATCTGAGCCCTATCCCCTGGTACTCTTATCTGGATGGAAAAGTTGTGGTAACATGACATTTGTTGTTGACGATCTCATTACTAGTCTAAATGGATTTCCGAGTGCTCTCAGTCTGTTCTTGGAAAGGAGTTAGAGAAGTGTGTTTGAGAACAGGAGGACACGATCTGCCCTCAAGCATGAGAAATGGATTTAGTCAGTTCACGCTCAGCTTCACTCATCTATCTCGTCCGATTTCTTAACCGCATCTCTTCATTTCACCCGTTTCCGCTTTCCCAATGCTCCTTCATAGGAACCACCTAGCCTCTAAAAATATGTCAGAGTGCTGCCAACAAGTATATGGCTCTGTCTTCACTCACACTGAAATTGTGATTTGAAATTGAGGAAGTTTTGCCAAACTGATTGGAGCCCGTCTCTCACTTTTGCTCATTTACACAAGCTCCTCTGAGAAACTTATGAGAAATGAGTCATTTGTTTATGAGTAATGGAGAAAGTCATGTGTGTGCAGATGATCGGGGCGCTGAAGCAGCTCTTCTACCTGGACGTGTCCAAAAACAATTTGGAGATGGTTGACGAGCAGATATCTGGTTGTGAGAACATGCAGGATCTTCTGCTGTCCAACAATACTTTGACGCAGCTGCCAGGGTCTATAGGTAAGACGCACACCAACATGCAGAGAAGAGCTTAATGATTAGTATTCATTAAAAGCGATCAGATGTCTTTGTCTGCTTTGTCATGCATGTCCTCCTAAAAGCCTCAACTCTAATCTCTTTTGTAACAAATCAACAGGTTAGATGTGTAAAACGAATAGGAGGATTATGGGTAGAGCAGTAATACAATCTCATTACCTAATGAATGACCCAGTCGGACAGCCTCTAATGAGCAGGCGTGTTGAAGTGGCCAAGTCACACCGCCCTTGAGGCTCGCTGTGAAATAATACCTCAGAGCTCAACACTTAATGAAATCCAGTTTAGAGTACAGAGTAGGGGCCACAGAGGTGCTCCACTTCAACAAAAAAAAGCTGAGCAGCTGAGTTTTTGCTTTTCATTGCAAAAGCTTTCCATGAATCCAATCTCCTATGACATTTTGTAGTTATGTTTAGCTATTATTTACCACAGACCAAGCTTGGCATGAGAAGTAGCTAGTTTTAAATACAAAGCGTCTGTAATCTGACCACCATCTTAATTTTAACATAATTTTGTTCACCCCAAAATTACACTCTCTGTAATACACATACAAAAAGATATTTTGAACACCCAAAACTATTATAGATCCCAAGTGACTTCCATAGTAGGGAAATCATTTTTTTTTCCCTTTTCTTTTTTTTAATGAATACTCTTTGTTCAACTAGTTTTAATGAGAAAAAACATAACATCTGGCCGTCTATTATAATTTTGTTTTCAACCCTGTTACTGCATATTTTCACCTAAATAAATACATTTAAATATGTACAACAACAAAAAACGTGGCACCCAAGAAGTCACCACATTTGGATCTTTTCTACGTTTCAGGAAATCAGAAATATCATTCATTGCAACACTGACTACATTTGTTAAGCTCAACATTTCAACCCTGTAATTTAGAGCTTCATAGTCACATAACTTAAAACATTTCTTTAATTTATCACAGTTTGTCTTAGCCTGGCTTCCGCGACTTTAAAGCTCATAGGAGCTTAGTCTGGCCAAGCTACCTTATTACCCGCCTTTTGGGAGGCGGGCTTAACCTGCGTCCATCAGATGCCTCTGTATACTACTGGACGAATCTACAACCAATCAGACCACTCATTCCGATGACGTATGAGTAGCAGCGGAACCTGAAGCCATTGTAACCAATTGTAGCTAGCTTCATTAAAGCAGTAGAAAAATGTCTTGACTTACTTCTGCTACCTTTTTTAAAGAAAATCTTAAAACAGCTGAACGAATGTTGCTGCTCGGTACACGCCATGTTTAAAAGTCGGTATTTCTCATTGGTTCCCACTTTTTTGGGAACGGAAATGCTCTAAAACGGCAGCTTACTGCTGACTTTGCTCGCGAAGTGAATGTAGCATCAAAGGAAGTCTGTCTACCTTTGACTTCAAACCAACATTTGGTTAGATTTTCAACCCTGTTACCGATGTGAGTTTTAAATGAAAATAAAAAGAATGGAAATTATATTATTAAGTACATAACAGATAACTTTTCTGTATCATTATATATTTTATTTATATATTTAAGTAATGTTTTAAAGGTTTTAATATCGATTATAATAACAGTTCCAACATTTTGGTAACAGTGTTGCAAAATTCACATGAAATACAAACTTATAACTTATACACTTATAACTTATACACAATACTTTCAGCACCCTAAGCTTGACAGAAGATATTTCCTCTTCCATTGACCATATTTTGAGAGAGGAAAAGTATAAGGGAAGTTTTGTACCCCATCTGGGAAAAGTGCTGAATATGCAAGTGTTTAGTCCGTGAATCAGTTTCTAATAAATTCTTCAAGATGGGCAGGATTGATGGTCTCATTGTCTAGATTGAAGTGGGTATGGAGTCAGTTTCTGTCTGCATGTATAAATTGCCAATCTCTCTCTCACTCTCGCTCCCACAGGCTCACTAAAAAAACTGACCACTCTGAAGGTGGATGATAACCAGCTCATGTACCTGCCTGACACGATAGGAGGGTAAGTGAGCACCACTTTAAACAGAAACCTCATGAACTGCGCATAAACCGTGACCCAGTTCTCCTTATCCCATGAGTATGTTCACGCTAATGCATACTTTTTCATGGTTTCTGTGCTGATTGTGGTTGGAAATCTGCAGAAATTATTGAAATGAGCTGCAACTGGTACATGATCGCTAAAACCACAGTCAAATAAGACCTCTCAAGACTCTTGATGCATTTCAGTGAATCCCAGTGAAATAATGCTTCTGCCCATGTGATGATATATTAAATAATACAGTAACTTCACATGAGAACCGCTTCATGGTACAGACAGAAGGCTTTGTAATGGGTTTGTGAAATAGGGAAGTACATGTCCATATGGGCTCAACGAGAGGGATTGCTTTGTGTGTGTGGGAGAGAGAAAGAAAGAAACAGGCTGTGTTATCCATCAAAAAAAAGAAGCCAACCGCTGAACCTCATTCTCGCCACCTCTAACTTTGAGCTTGTTTCCAAACACGCCGGTTATCCCTTATGTCAGATTAGGTTTCCTAGTCCGGGGTTAAGAAAATATGCCAAGAGAGATTATGAATATGTGATTGAGAGGATTCTGTTTTAATCCTGGCCTGGATTGTAAAGCACACTGATTAAGCATGATTAACTTTTCATTAGTACCGATGTCTTCCCATCACATGTTTCCACTGTATAATGAGTAAATAAAAAATTATTCTTGCTTTCTCTCTTTTTTTTAAGTTTGTTTCATGTTGCTGTTCCTTTCTTTATTGGTTTGTGTTTTTGCTTATTTCATGTTTTCATAAATAACATGGGCTTTTTGTATCATTTAGACTATTATTTTAGACAAGTGGAAAAAACCACAATAATTACTAATCTCTAAAATATGACGCATAACATGATTGATTAACGTCATAATCAGTTGGATGTAGGTGTTATTTTCAGTTTAGCAGTGATCAGTGCTGTCTCTCTCTCTGACACATTTCTTTAATGCCACATTTTGGCATAAAAAAGCGTTTACTCTGTGGTTCAATTCCATCAACAATTTATATTGGGTTTAAAAAAATGATTGATTTTGGTGTAGGACAGAATAAGCACTCTAGTGGACACAGACATCTGGTTTAATTGAATCTTAGCCTCTCGCTAAATTGTTTACCATGTATAATTTATTCAGAGATCTCCATAAAAATAGCCTTGATGCTGGCATGGCGGTAAAAAGCGAATACATAAACAGCCTAAACAAGTTTTCAGGGCTACTTCAGGACCGGGATCGAGATCTGCTGGTTTTTATGCCATCCAACAGCTTTTAGTTAGTTTCTCTTTGCAGTGTTTACGAAACTTAATAAACAGTTGCGCAACAGTTTGCTTCCTAGAAATGAAAATCAGATTAAAAAAACGCTTATTCAGCCTTGGTCTTTTCATTGGTTTTATGATTAATTCAGCACACCTGCATGTTAGTCATACTAGAAATACACAATGTTTGACGTCAGACTTTTAATAAACAAAGAATCAAGGGCGTTGATTGCAGAGCTGTCTGAATAGAGGCATGTAGAGTTGTGTTTTAAAGTCGACACGATTTCTTATATAACACATTCATATGTGGCATCAGTAGGGAGCTGCTGAGATTGAATAATTGCATTTCACATGCATGTCTTTTTTCTGTAGACTCACGACTCTGGATGAGCTCGACTGCAGCTTCAATGAGATCGAGGCACTGCCGTCCACCATCGGCCAGTGTGTGACCCTGCGTACGTTTGCTGCAGACCACAACCTGCTCACACAGATGCCTGCAGAGGTCAGTCCGGTCAAATACCTCCAGTACTGCATGGGATTTTAATAGTAGCTTGCTGATTTGTTTTTGTCTAGTTCAAGAAACGGGTTGTTCTTAAAGGCTTACTCCACTTCAAAATTAACATTTTGTCATTAATCACTTACCCCCGTGTCATTCCAAACCCATAAAAGCTCAGTCCATCCACGGGAACACATGTTAATTTCATTAAAACTTGTCCTGGAATCATACACAACATATTTAATGGTGAAGCATTATTTTTCTATTAGAAAACATGTGAAATGCTTTACAGATCTTTCTGGAAGCTGAATTGTTTCATTGAAATAAACCAGCTGGGAAAAAAAAAAAAAGGAATCATCACCGCTGCTGTTAAATAGACTCAAAATGGTTCAGTGTTGACCGAATCGATCCTGTGCATCTCTGTTGACCCTTTGTGTGTGTGTGTGAGACAGATGGGCAGTTTGAAGAACGTCACCGTCCTCTTCCTGCACTCAAACAAGCTGGAGACTCTGCCGGAGGAGATGGGCGACATGCAGAAACTGAAGGTCATCAATCTCAGCGACAACAAGTAAGTCCCTAACATCAGATAATACACACGTACACAACAACCTACACTTTATTTACTGATTTCTACCAATAGTTTAACTTTAATCCAAAATGACTAACTTTTTTAAGTCATATGTGACGCTGGACAAATCCAGTCATATGTAGCACAGGGTTTTTTTATAGCAATAGCCAAAAATACATTGTATTGATCAAAGTTATACATAAGTTATACTCTTTTATTCCAAAAATCGTTAGAATATTAAGTAAAGATCATGTTCTATACAAGATACATTTCCTATAGTAAATATATCAAAACCTTGCTTAGCACTGCTAAGTACTTCATTTGGACAACTTTAAAGGTGATTGGCTCAATATTTAGATTTTCTTGCACTCTCAGTTACCACATTTTTAAATACTTGTGTATTGGTGATGTACAGGGTAGGCCATTTTTATGGATACACCTTAATAAAATGGCAATGGTTGGTAATATGAACTTCCTGTTTGTGGCACATTAGTATAAACTTTTCAAGATGGGTGGTGGCCATTTTATTAAGGTGTATCCATATAAATGGCCGACCCTGTATTTACGTTTCATAACACTGAACCTTATGACGTCCTTATGGTCCAGGGTCACATTTTATTAAATCAAATTAGTACAATTAGTAATTGTTTTTGACCCAAGGATAAGATTTTTTCTTTATAAATGCCAAACCAAATAAAGCAACAGTTGAGGCTCTTCATGTACAAATCTTCCTGTGAAAAACGTTTCCAACCTGGCCACACAGCTGGTGGCTGTGAGAGCCATTAGTTTGACATTTTTCTCAGAGAACCACTTAGACACAATTGGCTGTGATTCAAGGCTGGAAAATATAGCTCTCAGCGCTGTATTGATACACATTATACCGGACTCGTTGTCAAGTTACTGTTCTTTTATTGGATCATGTCCCTTTCGTTTTATTTCTGCATACTTATTTCTTATGCGATGTACAGTACTCAGGTTTCTACTCCGTTCTCTTTCTGTGCAGGCTGAGGAACCTTCCGTACAGCTTCACTAAACTCAACCAGATGACCGCAATGTGGCTCTCTGAAAACCAGGTGGGCAAAGTTCAGACACACAAGGCATAATATGCAGTCATTAGTGTGACAAAAACAGAAGCAGAGTCATCAGGACTGCAATGCAAGCAGGGTTTTTATTTCATTTTTTACTCTTGAAGGGGATTTTTTTATTTATTTTTTATTTTTTGCGCTTATGACCACCTGAATAGAAATGATCTTGCTTATTACACAACTACTTGGCTACTTTCTGAATAAGTAAATAAACAGACAAAATAAATGGATGTTTAGAACAGCGTTCCCACGCTCATCAAGAAGCTGGAAATGTAAAATCGTTATTTAAAGGTGTGAACCAAACGGTTGAAATTGGTAAAATGTAACAAAATTGTGAAATCTTTTATAATTGTAATATAATAAAGGTAACAATTCTCAGTATTAAGTAGTTGCTTATTACTAAGCATAACACAATACTGACTTATTCTGAATTGGATCATAAAACTAATTCTGACCATAATATAATGAGCAAAATAACTTGCAATTAAAAATCACATGAGTGCATTGTTATTTGAATAATAATATTATTTAAAAAACATTATAAACTAATAAGTCAAATAATGAAAATATTTTTTAAATAATCTAATTTAGATCTAATTAAACTTTTAAATGTTTTGAGCTCTAACTGAAATGATTTGGAATCAAAATGATTTATAACTAATTAATATCAATGCCCCTATCTTTTAATGAAAAATAAAATAAAACAACCTTTGCTATAATTACAGCAGAAATACCATTAATATTGGAGCTTAATTGAATAAAAATATTTATCTTTTCATGTAATGGGTTGTATAGTGTAGACCTTTGATTGCTTATATATATATATATATATATATATATAAACAAAAAAAAAAATTATATATATATTTTTTTTATATATATATATATATATGTATATGTGTGTGTGTGTGTGTGTATATGTATATATGTGTGTGTGTGTGTGTGTCTTTCTCAAACTTGTCTTTAAAAAATGTATTATATGTATATAT
>JAUMHI010000051.1:2425893-2450182 GCA_032359435.1 Enteromius unitaeniatus
CACAGTACAGTTCCCAAAGGGTCATCCTCCCTGCTTGTTGTTTAATCTGTGTAATCCCAGCAAACCATTTGTTACTTTTAATACTTAATATTAAGTACAAACATTTTTCAAATTATCTTCCTGTAAAAAGATCATGTTCCGTGAAGATATTAGGTAGAAATATTAAAACTTAATTTCTGATTAGTGATAAAAGGGATTTTCTTAATATTTTTGCACCCTTCGATTTTCCAATAGTTGTATCCCGGCAAAATATTCTTTCAAGCTTTCAGATGGTTTTGAATGATTTCGAAAAATGTACACTTATATCTGCTTTTGTGGTCTAGTGTCACAAATGTGTCAGATAAGGGAGACGTCTGATTTGTAATTCTCATGTTGTTCCAAACCCATAAAAAGTAACTTTCCTGTCATGAAATACAAAGTGAAATCTTTAGCAAAAACCGGCTCTTAAATAGTCAACAAATAGTCTCTAAGCAGCAAGCTTTGAAAAGAATGGCCCTTATGGAGCTCAAGACCCCCACCCTAAATGCACCCTTCTCCGTTTATATCCAGTGTCTGCTGGTTTGCACAATTGCTCTGTTTCTTTGGGTTGTCTAAGTAATGGGAGATTAAGAACATTCCTAACCACTAACCCCATATACACTACAGTCCTGGAGACAAACACTCTTTCATTTGCTTGAAAGCACAGTATGCGCTTTTAACTGTCTTTGAATGAAAATGTTTTATGGAAAATTGTATGCAAATATTTCATGACAAAATGTTTGTTGTATTGATTCAGTAAACATAACGGCTGGTTAGAAAACTGAAAGTAAACCTTGCCTGTTGGTGGAAATGAGAACTGGAACATTAATCATCAAGCTTATGAAATATATTGGGAATGGCATCTGTTTCCAGACAGAGGCTTTTTTTTAGAAAATGTATGCGCTCGTTATTTCACCTTCAGTTTCACTCTGGAGTGTTTTTAATCTCATCTAATTCTTACGTAGCTTTATGTTTTAATGCTGTAGTATTCCACTGTAGTTATAAAACAACCCATAATGGCTAAATGAGCATCATCAAATATGGTACACATTTTCTCTTAGCTTAACACTGTTTCTGTGCAGGACGATGTGTTCAGTCCTCTCGGACAGCAGGGCTATCATATCGACACGCTGAGAAAAGTAAGTTCTTTCTGTATCTGAAAACATAGAATTGTATCAATATTACTTGGTATCGAATGAAATGACGTTAAGATGTTCTTAAGTGCTACATTTACACACAATGAATGCATTATGTGCTGATGTTCACAAATAACATTTAAACTCTTGATGAAATCCCCATCCTGTACCGGTTTGTCTGAGGTATATTATGTTTAATGTGCTAATGAAGGGGATTGAGATACTGACCCAGTGGGGAAGCCTGACTCTAGCATTGATTAATTAGCTCTAATTAACAAGCACTGCTTTAAAGATTCATCAGACGTGTTTTAATGATAGCACATTAAGATGACTGCAACAAACACCATTTATAGATCTTGGAATTATAATTGTAATTTAACTGGCTACAAATATTTCTTACAAGCTTTATGCATTCTTTAACATATTAAAAGTGGGACAGTTTGATAATTAAATTGTTGAAAACTCCTTCATGAAGGGAACTTAAAGAATTTAGTATTTAGTTTGACATATTTGTACATTAACATATGCTAAAAATTCAAATAACTTTGTTTGCTGGTTTTTATTGTATTTGTTATACTTGCCTTTTTATCACCATCATTGTTTTTGCCTTGAAAATGGCCCAAGATGCTAAAAATAAAAATATATTACTACTTTATACATGCTTTTTAAATAAGTGTGTATTTTGTATTTATTTATTTATGTATTTAGCATATTATCTTTTTCTCTCTGCACCTGTAATAAAAAAAACGTCATAAATTTACTGAACACTTTGTAAAATTGGTAATACTTTATAATAACTATACACTATGAATCATTAGTTAGGCGTTATTAAATATTTAGTTCATCCTTAATAAAGCATTGTTCCAATATTATTATGCATTAGTAAGCAGTTTACAAGTCCATGAAAATTATTGTATTTTCATACTTTATTAATGATCAATTTATCAATTATTACGTTATTTAAGAACCAGTTATTTAGGAGCTGTCAGTGTTTGATAAGATCATTTAGAAAGTCTAACTAAATGATTAATAAATAATTTAAATGGAAATTAATTAATCTTATTATTTAGACACATGATGATAGTTGCTCAGAGTGTTAAATGCTTTATTAACACATGGTCATGATTAAGTCAGGTACTTATGAAGCATTTAGTAGTTGTCATCTAAAGTGAGGACTATTTATAGCTTGTAAAGCATTTATAAAGGAGACGTAAAGACCAATTAATCTTCCAAACAGACAAGATAAACACTACAATACAGAACATAGAAGTATGTTTTTTAAGATGTACTGTACACTTGATAAATGAAAAACAAACCTGCAATTTCCTAGAAAATTAAATCAAGTGTACAGTTTCATATTTTTTTGCATCTTGAAATAGTTCTGTATCCCTCTGTGTTTGTTTTTAGTTTAGGATATAGATATGCTTATAAATCAAGAACAAGGCATTAATAGCTGTAATAGCTGTATTAACTGCTTACTAATGACTGTTAATGTTGGGACAATGCGTTTTAAAGGATGAAGTATTTACTAATTCTTAACTACACTGTTATAAAGTGTTACGGTGCATGACCTTGTAAAAATGCAGTTGTCTGGCCTTCTTAGTGGATGAATTGGAAATCAAGCTCTAATTAGTATTAAAGGTCTAAAACCATAATGCTTCATCAGTCAACAAGGGTTTCCTATTCTTCGGCTCAGATTCATGGTCAGTTGTTTGCTGGGAGCTTTCTGCCCCCTGGTGTCTGCTGGAAAATGCATCACGCTGTAGCAGGACACGTGTGGAGAAATGCTTACGAAGGACCGTGCTTTGGCTTTTATTGAAAGAGACCACTAACATCTCTTCAACTCAGTTTCAGTGATTAAAAAAATGTCACACAAGTTAAAACTGAATAAAGCTTTGCTGATTTCTATCTGCTGTCAGTTTAGTCCGCAGGCCTGTGCCAAACCCGGGGAGTTGATGTATCTTTAAAGAGACAGATTGTCGTTGGTTGACACTGGAGTAATGAAGCATCATCAGATATGTGGTAATTTAATGAGTAGTGCATGTCTTGACGGTGTTGGTGTGCATTTATCTGTCAGGTGCCTTTGATGAACGGCCAGATGTGTCCTCCTGTGAGATCTCCCATGAGCTGCGGTCAGCCACCGATGGCCCGCCACCCCTCACGAGAGCAGCTCATCGACTATCTGATGCTCAAAGTGTCCCAGCAGCCCCCGGGCCCTCCACGGGTCCCACAGGAGACACTGCAGCAGGAGGTACGCACATTTCTGAAATAAGCGCAACCTGCACTCATTTCTGGACCATCCATCCAGTTAAAGGGTTACTCCACCACAAAATGAAAATGGTGTCATTAAGCAGCATGTTGTTCTAAACCCGTAAAAGCTTTGTTCATCCTCAGAATACAATATAAGATATTTTAAATTAAAATATCCCAACATATTTCAATTTGACTGCAAAGGTACTGAAAAGTATGAAAGACATTGTCGGAGCAGTCAGTGATTCAATCTGTGTTTTATGAAGCAACAAGAATACTTTTTGTATGGACGGAAAACCAAAATAACGACTTTATTCAACAATTTGTCAGTTATTCTGATGATGTCTTTCATATTTTTCTGGACCTTGACAGTGTTTGTTACTTGGCAGTCAATGGGACCATCACAATAATGAAATGATTTCTTTGATGTCACCTAGATTTGGATAATTTTATCTAAGGTAAATCTATATTAAGCACCCCTGTAGCCACTTTGTGTTGACTGATGTGTAACTGAAGCATTGTGGGTAGTGTGTGACGTGTGTCTGTCTTCAGCTCCATGTGAAGATTGAGAAGAACCCTGAGCTGGGCTTCAGTATATCAGGAGGAGTGGGTGGACGTGGAAATCCCTTCCGCCCTGATGACAACGTAAGGGTTATCATTTCATTTATTTATTTATCATGTATTAAATTGGTATTTCAGTCTTGTAAGGATCAGTACGTTGGTTAACATGAACTTAAACTGAATTAAACAGACCTTAGTAGTGTCTGGAGAGAAGAATATTAAAAAGACATAAATATATTTCATTTAAAGCAGTGTTTGTGGGCTTTTAATGCTCTAAAAGCTGCACCTAGTGGCAAAGAATAACTTAACATTTTTCGTATTTCATATCGAGTTCAACATGAAATGTCTAACTACTCTAATATATAATCAATTCCTAAATTATAAATGATCAACAGGGCATCTTCGTGACGAGGGTTCAGTCAGAGGGACCTGCTTCAAAACTCCTTCAACCTGGAGACAAGATCATCCAGGTAATTTCTGCTCATCGAACTCGTCCAGTCACGTTTTTGTTCTTCACTAACCACAATCAACATCCTCTTCCAGGCAAACGGATACAGCTTTGTTAACATCGATCACGGAAATGCAGTGTCCCTCCTAAAGACGTTCCCCAACACCGTCGACCTGATCATCATCCGAGAGATGGCCGCGTAACAGAGCACCGTCTTATTTTTGTACCGAGAGGAGCCAGTGCTATATATAGTTGATCTGAACTGATGTTAACGGGACGATGGCTGACCGTCGGTGAAACCACTCAGTCAAGCGGACGACAGAAGCATGCGCCTTCACTGTGGGATAGTCTGTTGGTGCAGTCCAACGATACGAAAACCTGTGCTTTTTGTAAAGATAGTTTTTGTTTTCCTTTGTTTTGTTAAGACGTCACCTGGGTGTAGAGCTCTTGTGGGACATTAGCTGTAGCTGACCGTTCAAGGGCAGGGCTCTCTGTCACAACTCACTCATTATTTGTTTTTAATTTGTATTATTTTAAAGAGAGTTTTAAAACCACTTTTATGACCTGTGTGAGATTCAGAGCTAGAAGACAATGCTATGTGCTAACTGTGGTAATGAATGTAGAACTGGGCTGAGCTGAACTGGATGTGAAATCTATAGGCCCGGTGGTTGCCTAATTGTGAAGAAAAATCCCTCAAATTTTGGATGGAAAAACCTGTTCGCTCGCTTCTAGTCTTCGCAACTTGAATCACCTTTATCTGCTTTCTGCAAAGTGAAATAAGTCTCTTCCTACTGACTTTAATGGAGTGAGACGAACTTCAGCCACCAGTGAGGATGCGCCGAAATGCTCCCTGTACGTGAAACTTGGGACGGGAACACGATGAAGAATTCAAGTGAGGATTTCGAAAGAGAAAAAGACATGCATGGAAACAGAAAGTGGTTTTTAACCAAAGCATATTGGGATACTGGCGGCATGAAACTGCTGACACGTCAATTTCTTTCCTTCTACAACACAGCCACTGATTCTAACGCCATCGAACTAATCCGAAGCGCTCGCGTGTGAGCGTTTTTATTTCTTCTAATTTCATTGTGGAAACGGTTTTCTATTCTGTGAAGAAGATTGTAGACGTAATATTTGATTCTCTTCCGAAAACATTTTAACCTTTGACTAGTGCTGCAGTCATGGATGTTCGTTTGCTGTTGAGGGCTGAGAAACGACACGTCAAGTGCCATAGACCCTGAACTGTCAGAAAGGGGTTCGACCCAGAGCAATACTCATTCAGATCCATGCCGCATATTCAGTGGCCTTATCGGGCTGACATATGTCACAGTGGGCGAAAGAGCATTAGAAAGTCCTTTATTCCATGCGCAGGATGCAGTCAGTTGCGTTTTTTTGGGTTTTTTTATAAATAACGAAGCCCATTTAGTATTTCTTGATTGAAAAAGCATTTTATATTCACTTTTTTTAAAGACGAAAACGTAGGAAATGGCATTTCAGATTTATTTGTAAAAAAAAGAGAAAAAGTTCTTAAAGCGGAAAAAAATGGTGTGCGAATGAATGTCTCGCCACGTCACATTAGCGTTTGCACTGCTGTTTCCACCACCCCTACGAAGATTCTACGATTGTGAGAGATTTGAAAAGCTACGAAGCTTCGTAACGCGTTAAGATCAAGGTTTGTATTTGATCAAGTAGCCATGCCATGTCTGCATATGAGGAGAACGACCTCCTGTCGATTGTAGTACTGTTTGTTTTATTTGCATGAAATTCCTCCATTTGATCATTCTTCGCTGTGTTCTCCGGTAGACTGGAGCGCTAAACGAATCGAGGTAATCAAATTAACGTACTGATAATGTAACAGAGCACTGTCAGCATTTTTACGAGAGTCAAGAGTTCAGTTCATTCGAAATTGATTCTCAGTTGAATTTAGGTTATTTTTCACACTATTTTGATTAGCATTGAGTGTGTTCAAATAAGGGTGTTTATGAATTGGAAGTGGCATTTTTTAATGAAAAAGAAAAGATTAATTGCAGTTTCATTTTATTTAAAGTACAAATTGAACGGATAAAACAACAGCCTCCAATTTTGCTGTGAAGGATTAATTTGAGTTTTTGTGGACACTTTTATTTCCAATTGTGTCACCAGTTAGTCTAGCGTAGACTCTTTGACTGTCAACGTTTTATTTTGTCTGTGAAGACATTGTAAAAACCTAATAACGAACAGTGACTAAAAAAAATGATTTTTTTAATAATTGTCCCAATTTTTATTTATTTAGTCCACTTCACTTTAAAGATTACTAATCAAAATGTAAATACTTTTTTAAAAGGTTTATGATTTGTTCATGTCATTAGTGATCTACATTTTTAAAACCAGCAATAATTTGCATCACTGAAGCAGCCCTTTTAATGTATAGCTATGTCAAAGGTTTCTCCGCAAGCAGCTACTATTAAGATGATTGGTATGCATTTATTCAACATTCCAGATTTTGTAAATAAATTTACTTTCCATGGTGTCCTGTGGAAAGAATAAATCAACTAATGCTCTTTCAATGTGTGTTTGTTCTCTGTTGGGGGTTTTTGGTCCACGAGGAAAGTCTTGACCCCACTGACTTTCACTGAACAGATAAAAACAGAAAACAATCCTTTAAAAAAAAGTATGTTCTACAGAATAAAGCTTTGAAATAAGTACTTTTGGATCATATGTGGCTAAACCATCAGTTTTGCAGTTATAAACCTGATCTTATTTAACTTTAGGCTTGATATGGGTGTTTTTCTCACCCCCCGACTAGATTTTTGTTACAAACCCATACGATATTTCACTCTGTAATCCCTGTCATTAATCAACACTGATCGGTGTTAACGAAGACGTGCCATTACAAGGGTATGCCAAGTAAACTTGGATGCGTAAAGTAGTGTAATCATTGCATTTATGGGATGTAGTTTAGTAGTGTTTCCTGATAATGCAACCACACCGCTTAAGTTAAAAGAAATATCTTCAGTGTTCACACGGGTAAGAAAACAACCAGGCCTTCATTCTTCCACTGAAATCACTTTGAGAGCAGAAAGCAGCGGAGCTGTGCTGGCACATGGAGGACCGGCTCGTATCAGGTTCCTGCTCTATATATAACCAGAGGGCAAAATATGAGAGTGCTTTCAAAACAGACGCAGGCTTCTTGTGAAATGAAAAGACATCCAACAACAGTCTCGTTTCATTGTTTTCCTGAGTGATTTCAAATCTAAGAACGTGTGCTTCTACAATCTACACATTCTTTGTGTTTTAAGTACATTTATTCCTGTTTACAAAGGCCTCCCCGGTCGTGACTGCATTGCTGTTTCAGTGCCTATAAAGCCCAAAGGGTGGCAAACTCTTGAGGTATTTAAAATGTGCCGGCGTGGTCTTGATCAAGATGTGTTGTGATTGAATCAACATGTCCTTCAGAGAGAGCTGCTCTCTGGGTCAGCAGATCACTGTGTGGTGACATCTGATACAAACACTGCTGATGTAAAAATAACCTTCAGAACACAAAGTGACTTAAAAGTTGTTTTCTTCACGCAGCTTGAACACATTTTGCTACTGAAACACCCTATTTTCAACCAGTCTCATACTGTAAAAACCCACGGGTGAGCTATTTTATCAGTGCTATTACCAAGTGCAGAGAACAATAAAAAGCCAGCCTCTGCCAAACAAGACTACAAGAGCTAGTTTTTCTGTCCAGTAAACTTGTTATGACTGGCGCGGCAAGCCCCGCCCCGCGGCCCTGTCAATCTCCGTGACGTCACGGCCGCTATTAAAGAAAAGCATCAAACAGCAGGCAGTAAAACACACACACACACACACACACACCAGAGGACTAGCAGCACGGGCTCACTACAAAGTCTCTGTATCGTGGGAGCTTCTCTTTTTACTCGGATAAGGCAAGTCAAACACTTTCCCTGCGTTACGTGTCGCAAGCCAAGCTTACAGGAAAAAACGCGACTCGTTTGGGTAACACGACTAAGTGATGCGCCTAATACTGGTTTTATTAAGGTTATCCGTCGGTGTAATGTCTTCCAGTGTGTTCACTGTTCGTGTAAAAGGACGAACTCGCCGGAGTTTAACCCAATATGCTCGCTAGCATGTGAGCTAGTAACATTAGCCTGTTGTTCCTTTCAGCCCAAAAGCTGAAATACGGCACTGAAAGCACACACTTGTGTTTAAACACGCATGTTTGATCCTTTACTCGCCTCGTGTGTCGCTTTTAACCCGGTTTAGTCTTCCAGGATCGCTGAGGTGAGGAATAAGTGTGTTTGTTTCGGTTAGCTTCAGCGGATACTGCTAACAGTCTTTATATAATCATTCATGAGTAACGAACTCCTTGTGATGAAGTGTTTATTTCGTGTGGATTGAGAGAAAGTACAGCAAAGCCAAACCCTGACTAGTTATTTATATGACTAGCGTCAGGTGAGGCTTTTTAAACGTGTTTTCTTGCTGGGTTTGTTATTATTAAGGGCTGTGCTTGAACAGGAAGAGTGTTTGAAACAAAGGAGGACACAAAGCATCTGTATCTGACCCAGATATAAAGCTGATAAACGAGTACAATCCCGTCCATCCTCACTCATCCCCCGCAGACCGGCTCCAGCGCGGGGCCCCGGGGCCCCTGGGAGGACTTTTATTCGCTTATAGAGCACTGTCTGTGTGTTAGCTGGGATGCTAGTGATAGCATGACTCAGTGGATTTCATTACAAGGCCTCAAGCACTGATATAGCTCTCCATAAACACATGCTGTGTCTCTATCTCTCTCTCACATGTTTACATGCTTAGTGTAATGAAGCCATGGTGTCTTGAGCTTTTAGTTGTGGTCATCACTCATGTCTTTGTTTTGCACTACAGGGAGTTCAAGCAGACAGGGTTAAATGGACACGGGATTTTTGGCTTTATCAGAGTATGAGGCCATGCTGGGGAGGAGGCGCTACACAAACAGGCTCCTACTAGAGGTGTGTGATGTAATGGAGGCAGGTCAGGACGATTGGGGGTATTTATAGTCGGGACGCACTGGTGGAGGGAGGCTGTTCTGAACAACATGTCACATTGCACCCTTGTGACGGATGAGAGGTAATCCAGCCATCCATGTGAGCCCGAGCGAGGGGCAGCAGGCACACGTGACGAGGACCATGGGGTGCTTTCAGGGGAAAACCTCTGACGCTGAAAGGCCAGATGCTGCAATCTTGTGTTTACTTGGAGAGGTCAGGGCTGAAATGTCAGTCTGGACAGGTCTCGGGGTTTATTGCTGGAAAGCGTCGGCTGCTGGACATGATGTTCCACCTACAGAGAGATTGACCCCTCACACATCATCAAAACACCTCGCTGAGTCTCGCTGCTCGTGTTTGAGTGGCTCATGCACTGACACAATTATAGGTTTTGTTACGCGTTTTGAAAATCTGCTTAAAATGTATATAATTATATTTGATGTATAAACGTTTTTTCTGAAAAACAAACTGCATGCGATTAATCGTTTGATACTATAAGCTACTGTTAATAGAAGTGGTTCGTTATTTATCATGGAGGATGGAGAGTGAGTGATAAAAACAAAAGGTAATTAAATTGTATTTTATGATTAAGTCTAATATGGATATTTTTAGTTACAAATAAGAACAGCCAACCTAATCAAATAAATTAAAGCTTCATATGCTGTAGTCCTATTTAATGATTAAGTGGTAGCTTTTGAGTTTTGTGTAAACCAGAAATTGAATCAAATTAAAAATCACACAATAGGGGCTTTATGTTATGAAATAATGCCATATAAATGATACATTTCTCAAAAATAGTTGATTACTTTCGAGATTCTTTGTCATGTGTAGTTATAGATGGTACAACATGCAGTCAAATGTTGTTTTTCTGGCTGAAAAGTACTCCCCAACTGTGCTAATCGAGGAGAAGTATAAAATAAAAACAAAAAAAAGTTTTGCTCTTAAGCATAATAAAAAATGAAAATCTATATAAAAATGTACTTTCGTCTTGCCGCTCAATCTTAATGAATTTCAAGGTTTCTGAATTAGAAGTGAAATTAAAATAAAACATTTGACACACAGAATTTAAATGATTCGTTTTAGAAATGGACTTTGTGGATCCTGCGTTCTTGAGGTTCACACGGGTTGGGACAGGTGAAAGTTTCCTCAATGTAGTTTTAAACCGATTCGGAAAATAGTTCAGTGCATGATGCAGCACAACTACTCCAAACTATTGCATGTCAGCTGCCTAAATGTTAGTGCATGGTTACGAGAGTGAGATACAAAAGCAGTCAGACAAACTAAAAACCAAACCGTTTGTTTAAAACCAAATGTGTTTAAAACGGGACCGTGATCATCAACCCCTAATAAGTCTTCTTTGCCTTCGCTTTAATAATTAAAAATAAAGATGCAGAACATTTCATGAGCATTAGTCACTTTATTTTAAGGTCAATTATTGCTTGCATTTATTATTATTAGTTAGTATGGTGGTTAGTTTAGTTGTTGGGTCTGATTAGAGCGTTCTCAAGCAGAATAAGTGCTCATAATCAGATGAGATTAATAATAGGCACGCTAATAAGCAACTAGTAAGTGTGTATGGTCTTGGTTTGGACGTTTAGAAGAAGGTGTGCTTGTCAGATTAACAGCTTGTAGCCTAAAGTGTTTTTTTCTTGGACAGAGAGCAGTGCTCATGTCAGATGATCTTCGTACTGACGCTATTGTTCTGCTTTCCACATAATGTGTTAATGACCGCTTTTTACTGGTTAACACTGAAACAAGCCGCAGGTTCCAGGAAGTCTCGCAGGTCGACCTACATCGGTCTGCTTGTAAATCAGTCACATGATCAGCAGCGTGAGTCTGCAGGAAGACGTCTGACTCTTAATCTGGTCGTCCTGCAGCAACATTGCACCTTTATCGCTGGGAATCCTCTTAATGATGCTGACGACACTCGTGTTGTGCTCTCCACAGGAATCGCTCGTTTGCGGAGAGATGGCCCAGGAGACCAATCAAAGCCCCGTGCCCATGCTCTGTGCCACCGGCTGCGGTTTCTATGGCAACCCTCGGACCAATGGCATGTGCTCGGTCTGTTACAAAGAGCATTTAACACGGCAGAACAGCGGGGGAGTCAGTCCCATTAGCACAATGGGTATGTGTCTCTGCTCTTTGAACGTGTTCCCGGGCTGTCGGTGAGTGATTGGAGCGTCTCATTAACTTGCTCTGTTCCAGCAGCTTCCAGCAGTCCTACCTCTGAATCCTCAGCCATCCAGATCATCGAAGCTACACTAAACAACTCCTCGTCTGCTAGTGCCGAGTCACCCGCCGCTGCCCTTCCCGTTACACAACAGATGACGGAGATGAGCATTTCCTGTGAAGATGACGTGGTCTCTCCTAAAGTTGAACTTCCTGAACCAGGTTGGTATTTGTGTTTCAGGTTTAAGGAAGTGTTGCCTACTGCAAGAAAGTGAACTGTGGAGCATGCCTTAACAACAATCTGCACAAACCGTGCGCGCTCGCTCAGGGACTTCAGTTCAGATGTGGCCAGGAAATGTTTCCATTTTGTTTGTTCATCTTGTTATTAGTTTATAGTCATAGATGTGTTAAAAAGCTCTCGACTGCATTGTGGGTACATTTGGTAGATCAAACAGGGAAGCCTTCTCTTGAAGAATTTATTTGAAACTGTCATTGCAGATCCATTTTGGGAACAAATGTATATTGCATTTATTTGGTGTAATTGTAATTTGTTGTAGTATTTATTTAGTAAATTGTATAAAATAAGTTGTCTCTATATTATGTGATTTAAGGACCACAAAAGGTCACGTTGGGTTGATTTGGAATAAATCTGATGTTGGTTTATGAAGACTTTTTGCGCTCTCAGATTCCAGGTTTTTGAGAGAACTGTCAGATGAAGTTCTTAGCAATGCATATTACAAATAAAAAACAATTAAGTTGGTATATTTACAGTTATATCCTAATTTTAAATGAAAAATCAATCATTTTGATTTATTGCAAAATAAATCGATATACATCATTGCCATTGTTTGGTCTTAAAATGCTCAGATGATGCATTTTTGCTTCTATAAATTCTTAAATGTCTTAAATTAGCAAAGCTCTAATCTGATTCCTAACCGAAAAACCGGCCTATAATGTCTGAGGACTGTTAATAAGAAAACCTGGACGTTTTAGGCAGTTCTGCAATCCCTGCCTAAACAAAAAGGTTAAAAACTGTAAAATGTAGCATTAAGGCTATGTGTAATCCAAGTTTGGTTCTTAAACGAGTTTCTGCAGTCAGTCGTTCTCAGTTGTGTCAGCTGTTAATTGGCGTGCCTGTGTGTTTTCTTCAGTTGTCACTCAGCCGACAGCGTCCGCTGCTCCTCCGAGCACAGCTGGAGGTGACCAGACCAAAACACCTGATGCACCCAAACCCAAGAAGAACAGATGCTTCATGTGCCGCAAGAAAGTGGGCCTGACAGGTGAGTGCAGACCGCATGTGCACACACACACTCATGTTAGTATCTGTGGTGTTTGGAGACTCTTCATACTATACACACAACTCCTCAATCACCTTCATATTGTAATTGCTCTGTCATACCCATGTCATTGAGTCCCCATACACCACAAATACGACACACACAGAGCTCAGATGCAGTCTCTCTGTACACACACTGATGTGCTGCTGTCTGCTCGCTCAGGGTTCGACTGCCGCTGTGGGAATCTCTTCTGTGGACTCCATCGCTACTCGGACAAGCACAACTGCCCCTACGACTACAAGGCAGAGGCCGCGGCCAAGATCCGCAAAGAGAACCCAGTGGTGGTGGCCGACAAGATCCAGAGAATATAAAGCTCACCGTCCGCACCGCCACTTTGCGAGAGATCAGATCCAAGGACTCACACTTTGACCTGTGATCCGAGAGACTAGGTTTTTTAATTACAGTATGGGGAAAAAGAATCATGTTTCTAAGCCAATGCATGAGTGATCACTTTGTTTCCATCTTTCTTTTGCTTTCTGTTGTTGGTATGTGAGCTTCAAGTTAAAACAAATGAGGAAGGGAAAAAAAAAAAAAAAAGCTGGAGACATCTGCCTAACGTGTCTGTTTCTGAGTGGAACCCGTGCTGTAACTTGGAGTCTGGTTGTCATTAGTTTACTCTGATGTGTCTCCCGGTCGGACCCTGAAGACTGTTACGGCTCTGACCCGAGCGCCGTCAGAGCAGCAGTGCATGGCTGGCTCATGTAGCAAATGGACGCTCTTCTGTTTCCTCGGGTCGAACGTATGGCCCTCCCGTTCTCGAGTCAGCCTTTACCACATTTATCAGCCATTTTTCTGCTCGAGCATCAGTTTTCCGGCTGTCGGAGTGATGCTGGGGTTTCCCATTTTAATTTGAAACCATTGACAGACTTTAAGAAATATGTAATCCAGTTGGGATGGTTTAATCCAGCAGCCAGACCAGAATGCTTCATGATCAATTTTGAGTGACTGCATCCATGATACCCTGTCAAGTTCAGATGAGGTTGGACGTGGCAACAACACAAAACCGTTTATTCATTCTCCCACATGATCCTTGAAGACATTTAAGTGAATAAAATCTATATTTTTTTATTTTGGTTGGGTTGTAATGTGACGCCAGTTTGATTTCTGGGCTTGTTCAGAGGGCTTGTTGGGTTTAAAGTGGGTGTTTTGCATGGTTAGTGAAATGAGTATTTTACAGTTGATTGCATACTAGAAGTCCAATTTTTTTTTTCTGTCTTTCTGCTCTAATTCACTTCTTGTGTGATTGATCTTTTCAGTGGGGTATTGAGTGTTAAATGCTGGTAAGAAATAATGGTGTTTAATGTCATTTAATCAGTCCTTTGCGCCTGCTCGAGTGTTTGTGTCCGTGTGAGTTAGTCCATCTTTTTCATCTGAGGCTCGGTCTGTTTTTTTTTTTTAGGTCTGGCTGCACAGCGCTGTTTTATTTTAGAGCTTTGTGAGTTTACACCGTAAAACTAACCATCAGATTTGATTTTTAGTTATGCAAGTTTGTACAAACCATCTTTATTTATTATATGTATTGCGCATATAATCTTGTTACCCGACATTACTGCAAAATTGTATCATGTAAATAAAATTATGTACAGAGATATCATTAAAATGTATACTGTGCTGTTTTTCTGGTGTTAAAGACATTTGTTCTGTGGTTAAGATAATGGGCAAGAAACCTTATTTAAATGGGTGAACTGGTGATGTCACAGCGTTGCCATATTTTCCCCAATCAAAATTTGTTTTTTAATACAATTTGGTAAAATTAACCTGTGGGGATTTGGCAATCTGATATACTAGTGACTGCTTTCAAAATATTTAGCAAACTTTTTTTTTTTTCCCTACAATAGTAGGATTGCAGCAGGACTAATGACAATTACATTAATGTAGCATGTTAAATGTTTCCTTTCAGTGATTCGATGTCACCTGCATAAAGGCTCATTGAAAATCCTAAGTATTTGTTTCAAAATACCCACACAATTGACAAATGTTTGTCACATTCATTTATGAATTGCACAAATCGTATAAATGTCAGCTTGTATATATAAAAAAACCTATTTTTAAAATGTATATTATGGTGTAAAACAGTTGATACTGCATTTCTGACCCTAATAGTAATTCTCACTGAAAGGGAAACACTTAACACGGACTTGCAAGAACAGTTGCATTTATTCATTACACCAAATTTTTAACCAGAACTGGTAAAACAATTATACATTTTGTAACATGAAGGCACTTAACCTCATCTGAACTGGATCTACAGCGAGCAGCTCAGCATCTAATCCAGCTTCTTCAAGAGTTCTGTCTGCGTTTGATAAAGGTTTTCTCATTCCATTTGTTGGGCGGCAGCATGTACGGTCCATTGTGCACACAGAGAATGGTCATCTGCTCCGCGTACGTCAGGTTCTGTAGGAGCTACACACACACAAACACTCAGCTTTCATATCAGCAAACGTGTCTCACACAATGTCAGGCAGCAAAACTACCTTAGGAGTGATGAAGAAATACTGAGATGTGTTCACTCCACACGCCGTCCGCACAACGATGTCAAACACTCGCCTCTCATTGACAGGATCCATGCCCTGAACATCATCACAACAGATGTTATTTATACAAGTAAAAATACTTCATGCAAGTAACCACAGGCTCTATTTACACGGTTAGAATAGCATGATTTTCTGCTATATATACACACTACTAAAGTTAAATGAGTCTGGTTTAATATTAGTTTTATTTTTCATGAACAATGTACGCCAGGTTTGCCAGGAAGTGATTTGGTTAGTTCTGTGTCTGAATGTGTTGACCTGGTTGATCTCGTCCACCACTCTGAAGGGGCAGCGGTTGAGCTCCTGCAGGGCCATGAGGTACAGCATGGTGGAAACGCTGCGTTCTCCTCCGCTCTGATGGTGAGGCGTCAGCTCATGCAGCTGCGTACTGCTGCGAAACTTCACTCGGATACGGATGCCGTACTTATCATATTCCTCCTGGAACACATTTACACAACACAGGCATTCAAACTCTGTTTCCACAACTTATTTTGCAGTAACCAGTGCAAAACGTTAGTCTAGAGCCCTGGTGTACGAGAGAACAGGGCAGACATGATGATGTCCTCACCTCGTTCTCCGAGTGCAGATCCACCTCTCCAGCACACTGCATGGAGCGAAAGAAATCACTGAAACGCTCGTTGATCTGATCCACCAGCTGCTTCAGAGGATTCAGCCAGCGCTCTTTGGCCTAACACACACACACACACACACACGTCTGTTAACTCTGCGTGATTGCTGTGTGGGTGTGACAGGGTTGGGGGGGTTGTTAGACACACCTCAGCGATGTTTTGTCTGTAAGTTGTCAGAGCGTTAGTCTTGTCGTCCAGCTCTTTCTCCAAGTGCTGAATCTCCAGCTCACGTCTGTTATACTCGTCCACCACCTGACAGTTCAAACCACAGCACGTGACACAGGAACTGACTGCATGTTGAGCTCTGCTGCTCACTGCGGCAGTCATCATTTATTCTAATAATGCCAGATGTTTTACGTTTTGCTGCTGTGAGTTTAGCATGCATTCCTGCAAATGATTACAGTCTTTCACTAGATTTGTAGTGAGACTGTTTTTTTTTACTCAAAATAAAGATCTACTGCGGTTTCCATCAAAATAAAAGCTTAAATGTGTGTTTCTGAATTGCTGACAGGTAGTGCTTTAAATGCAGTCCAAATTCAAAAAAATATCTCTGCAGAAAGTGCAGAAATGAGGAAATATGGATATTAAATTTCCCGACTGCAGTGTAAAGCAAAAACAATATACCTAGGAAAATGTATTTTCATTTATTATAGAGTGCAATTATTTTGCAATACTGTCACACACACCAGAGTGAATGTAATTTAAATTCTTAAGAACATAGAACGCTTTAACTTTAAAATGTACAAAACGTTCTCTTTTATTCCAATTCTTCTTGTTTTGGTTCTTCGATTGATCGATTGTTTTGGTTTTTTAGTATCTTCACATCACAATATTAGCATACTGTTAAAGAGTTTATTATTGTTACATCCCTAGTTCTGAAATCACTTTAGTTTAAAAGAGTACAAATAAGATTTCATCGGTCATAACTTCTGGAGAAAAGTAGCACAGACGCTGGACACTTTGAGATTCTTTGCGTTGGAATGCATGCACTAGCATGTGAGCTCGATGTAAGGATTGATTAGCAGCATTTTAAAGGCAGAGGTCGGGCTAAGTATGAAGAATCTGATGTGTTTGTCTCACAGCATCACTCAGTCCGGTGAAGCACTCGGCTCTGCTCTTCTCCTCGTTCAGCATGGCATCAATCTCATCCAGTGTATCAGGCAACTGGCTGAAGGCCTGAGAGGAAGCCAAGCACAAAATAATGAATTAAAGGGTTAAATGTAGGATATGGGGTGTTTGGGTTAGACGGAGCTCACTGCATGCAGTTCCTCTGGGACGGCCGTCTCTGCAGGCATGTTACAGATATCACTGGCCTTCCTCATCAGGGTCTTACACCTGGTCCACAGTTCATTCTTTATCTGGTCCAGTCTGGTGTAGGCTACCTGTACCAACACAGAAACACGGTCTTACTGTGCACAGTTCATCAGCTTACTAACTACATCCAAATATACTGTATTATCCTGAAATAGAAATATAACTTTAAAATAAAGAATGAGAGAAAGCATGATTATCTAGAGTTGATCCATTTCTTCAGGATTCTTTTATAAACGAGGTTAAAAAGGAACAGCATTTATCTGAAACTGAAATATTATTGTAACATTATATGTTCTCTGATCAAAGTTGACTCAAAAACTGTTGATTATGGAAATAAAATGCATTGTGAATAACACGTGACACGGGTCTCACCTCGGCTCGCTTGAAATCTGCTGAACTGTCCCTGCAGTCCGTCTCCAGTTTGGTTTTCTCAGCAGACAGACCGGCGCTCTGAAGAGCCAAGTACACCTTATCCATGCTCAACCTGGCCTTTGTCTACAAACACACACACGAAGACTTAAGTTACAGAACAGCTGAGTGTAGAAATGAAGCTTCAGAGAGCACAAACACACCTGTGTGTGACTCCAGTACTCCGCCATTATGACCACTTTCTTGTTGTTTACTGCAGCGATCTTGCCATTCGTTTCTTCTTCAATTGCCTCTAAGTTGATCTCACTCTGCTCCATCTGCCGTAAACTGCCCAGAGAGTAAAAAAAAGAAAGTAAAACAAAAATCACAACAAAGCTGCACACAGCTGGTTTCCGGTGAAGGTACCTGTCCTGTTTTGTGCTGATTTTCTGCTCCAGTTGTCTCTTTTTGCCTTTCATATCAGACAGTTTCTTCTTGTTAGCACGCAGCTCATTATCACGGCGGTCCAGTTTAGTTTGTTGCTCAGTAATCGCTGCCATCCGCTGATTGATGATCTGCACCTGCCTCTCTGCTGCCTGCGAGTGAGATCAAATCTGAGGTCATTACACCTACACAGTTCATCCCCTCCCATTTTTTTAATAGTCAAACTTAAAAAAAAAAGGTGAAGAGCTGTGACATTAGATTTTTTTCAAGTTCTTTCTTCCTGCTATAAACAGGTCCCTGGAGCATCTCAGAAAACAGGAAAAATGTAGCAATTTTAATTTATCTTTTCAAAAATATGGCTGTTTTTAAGGGTTTTCCAGGACTTCAAATTGAAAAAGTCAAATTCAAGTACTTTAAGCACCTTGTATGAAGCCTGGGAAAGTGAAGTATACCCGAGCCTTCACGCTTGAGTCAATGCTTGTGTGTGGTTTGTGTCTGAAGCCCAGAAGTGGCTCTCCAGGGCGTTTATACAGTGATCAGTGAATGCCATTTATTATTTGAAAAGCACAAATACTGTATTCGTTTGATACACGTGCGCACTGAACCGAAAGACCCCCACCGAAACCGTTTCACCCCTATCATCTACTAAATCAAATAATTATGTACCGATACACTGCAATATTTCCATCCTAAGGCAGCTGTGAGTGTGTGTCAGAGGGGCGTCTCTCACCCTTAGCTGCTCCTCCAGCTGCCGTTTCTCGTCTGCATCTATGGTTGTTGTGAGGAACTGCGAGGGTCGCAGGGCTGAGTTACTGGACACCACGTTACTAGAGTAGTTGGACTTCTTCACAGTGTACTTCTCCTCCGCTGTGTAGATCATTCTCATCTGAAGCTCTCTGATCACCTGCCACAGAAAAACTGACGTTAAAAGATTGTAAAAATAAGCTTTATTTTGACCCAGCATTATTTTTTTCCATCTTCTATGTTTTCCCTTTTAATGGAATAATTACATTTTAATAACGAGATGTAAAATCCAATCAACTGAAATCATTATATTTGATTCAATTTAAATTAAATTGGTAGCAATAACAGGGCCCTACAAAACCTGTGCTGTTTTTTGCAAGAAATTCTGTGATTTAATATTCATTTATGAAGTTCATGTCAAGTACATGACCTCAAATGCTGAAGACAGAGACATTCAGAACATGCACACTTTATTTCTAAACAGCAGTCTTCCTGTGCTTTAATATTCACAGACACTATAGCCCATATCACAATATAAATATAATATATACCATAAATGATTTTTTTTATATGAACCGATTCCTCTAGATTCAAAACCTACTACTTGATGTCTATTAATATTAATATTACTGGGGGACTTACGTTCTCGATCATGTTCTTGGTCTTCTCTGTTCCTACAGGCACATCATTGACTTTGTACTGATAGCATAAGTAACTCATGACCTCGTCGGGAGCATCGAACAGCTCACGCAAATACGAGAAGAAGCCATAAGGCCTGACAAAAACAAACAAAAACAATTCAATAAATGCACTGAATAAGATGTCTTCGTAGGGGTCAAGCAGATGGAGTTACTTTAGAGTGTCGAGAGGTCGTGATGGTGGGCGTCCAGAGCAGGACTCTGTTGGAGCGATGACGGTGTTAACTCGCAGCTTCTGTGTGTCTCGCACCTGAGAAAACATTTCACATTTTACAGATTTTATTTTACTTACCCTCTATTAGAAATGTTTATTATTCTGTTATTTGTATTATTGTTTATTTTTAGAAAGCAACACAAATTCAATATAGACCACAAAAATTAAAAAAGAATTTTTCCAACCTAATCCAAATTGACACAAACTTGTAAAATTGATCATATATCATAACCTCCTTAGTTAAACAATTCACATTTTCCACTTCACTGACAAATTGTTTAAAGATGACCTATTATGTGCCTTTTTGCAAGATGTTAAATTAGTCTGAGTGTTTATGTCAAAGTGCCCCTATTATGGGTTATTAAAGGTTCATTTTGGTTTTGGGAGTAATCAGAAACAGGTTGCAATACATGCAAGGTCAAAAACACTTTTATTTGTTTTATATAACATTTTTTATAATATGCATTTATTTTTACTTATTTAAAAACGATTCACTCAAAGCTTAATTTTTCCAAACCCCTCCTGAATGGTCTAATTTTAATTTCATTACGCCTGATAAACATGCTGTTCATCTTGTTACACATTTGTACTTACACACAGCATTCTGAGGGGTGTTACAGAAATATCACAGCTGTAGATACTGTGTAGCGGTGTGTACTTACACTGTGGTTACATACTACATACACATCTAGTTACTAACTATGGAAGTACACAGGTATTAGGGACACTTAATTAGGGGTGTAACAGTTCACAAAAATCACGGTACGGTTCGATAAGATACAGTAGTCTCACGGTTCGAACGTTTTCGATACTGAAAAAATACAATAAAAAAAAAAAGAGAATTCCTTAGATTCCTTTTTTCACATTTTTATTTATTAAAACTAACATAATATGACCTTGTCCCCCCCCCCCCCCTTTCTTTTACTTTGAACAACAATGGAGCTATACTTTACATATCTGGGGTTTCTTCTTAGCAGCAAATAAAGATGTGTTTTGGAAAAGTCAGGCTTGGATTGTATTTATTGATTAATTAAAACTTAATAAAAAGTAGATTTGAGCTGTTTTAAATCATGAAAGCTGAGCGTCCCGTGTTCGTCGACTGTTTTAGACGCTTTTGTGAACATACCTTAATGTTCCATTTAATGCTAAAGTATCGTTAACGCCAATACAAACATTATTTTAGTGTGTTAGAGCGATGCAGCTCTGGTTAAACAGCTGGATGCTGGGTTGAAATGGTAACGTTACCTGAATGCTGTGGGGATCGTTTGTAATGTGTGTGTTTCTAGTTTTCGTCTGTTTGGGGGTAGGTGGAGCAGACAGCGGGTTGCCTGTCCCGTCGGACTGAAAACATTATATTTTACACAGTTTACACTCTCTTTATTTTTTCTGAATCATTCGGTTCGTATGCCTCCCGAAACCGAAAGTGTCGTACCGAACGGGTCAATACGATTACGCGTATCGTTACACCCCTACACTTAATAAAGTGGGACCGTAACTACCACATTCCTATTTATGATGATTCTGTTAGAATGTGATAGCAGCATCAGCAAAAATAGGCATAGTTTTACCAATATATATATATATATATTTATTATATTAAAAAAGGCATTTTAAGAAAGGCAATTTTGGAAAAAAACAAAAAAAAAAGGGGGTGATCCTTACTTTGTCTGGAGCTGACATAGTATTAATCCTTCTTTTAGAAATAACTTTTGCAAAAATCCAACTTGGAAATGACCCTCATTTGTGAGGCAGTCCAACATAAGACCACTGGTACAAACATAGAACTGTTTTTTTTCAAGCACATTTCCTTCAAAAATGAAACCGAACCAGTTTAATTTAGGGCTGTGTCTAAGCTAATAAGGCACAAAAAGGGCTAATACATTGTTACAACTGGGCAGGACCTTTTCTGTTATCGTGTGTTTACAGAGACTTTTTTTACCATATTAGGCTTCTTCACTGAGCATCTCACCTCTGTCATGAACTTCTCCATGTCCGCCTGCCTCTGAAAGACGAAGGCTCTCAAATCATTGAGGGGAATGTGACTCTCAATGTATTTTGCATGTCGAGCATCACGGACATTTATCTGGTGAAACAAGAGAGAGAGAGAGAAGATCAAAACAATCTACTTAAAAACCCATCTCCAAGAAACAGCACTTGAATTAGCAGCTGTGCTCTCACCACCAGCATCATGGGCTCATAGACGTTGCCTTCAAAACGTTCACGGTTACTCCTCAGCCACATGAGGGCGGTGTAGGTGTCACGAAAACGAGTGCGCAGTTTATCCTCTTTCACCTTCATCATGTCCTCCAGACTCCTCAGACGATTCCGCAAACCTTCAGAAGATCATCCAATAAACTAAACATGAGTGAAACACCTAAAGTCGTTGCAAACTCAGTCCAAAAATGTTGTATGCTTTTTTTTTAAAAATTTCCTATTCATCATGCTTTACAATAAAAATACTTGTTACTGATGCAAAAATGCAGAAAAGTTTTCATCTAAAACAGGGTGATTACTTCTCAATGTATATCCAAAAACCCTTCTTATACAATATTAGTATGGTTTTTCTGCTACTTAAATCATCTTAAACATTACGGTTTAATTCTCCATTGGCTTCGTCTTTATCTCTGCGCAGGTCCAACATCTCGCCCTCCAGTTTGGCTTTTTCCTCCTGGATTTTCTTCAGCTCTGCGTTAACAGCCTCAATCTGAGGCATGACGTCGTCCATGTTGCTCATGTTCTGAAGCTCCCTCTGCAGGTCTCTGATCATGAGCTGAGTGTGTCCGATCCGCTTCTGTCGGTCTGCCTCCTCTGTCTGCTTCAGACTCAGGTCCTGTCTGATGTCATCAACCTAGCATTTGACCGAAGCAGACGAATCAGCTACTGTTCCACTACAGTCTTTGACAGTTTCTTATGCTTTTGTAGGTAGTCTGTCAGAACAAACCTCTTTATTCCTATATTCAAGCTGATCATGCTTCTGCTTACATTTCTGCGATGCATCTCTGATACGGGAAGTCTGAGAAAGTGGAGGGAAACAAAATGTGGCATTATTTTAATATATATATATATATATATATATAAAAGATTCTTAGCAATGGGGTTTGTGATTTGCGCTGACCAGCTCCTTCATCTGCTGCTCAATGGGCTGCAGCTGAGTCTCCACCGAGCGGATCTTCCTGAGCAGCGGCTCCTGAGCTTCTTTTAGCGACTTCAGCTTCTTTTTCATTTCTTCTCTCTCCTTCTTCACCCCCTCAAGTTCTTTACGTGTTGTTTCATACTCCTAAAATAGAAAACAAAAAATAAAGTCTTAAAATCCATCCGATATGCACATAAAATATCATAATGCACATTAAAAAAATGTATGCTCTCAATTGAGTTGATCGTTTTTCATAAGATAAGATTTATCTGTGCATGAACTATGACTGCATTTTGAAATATTAGGTTTTCTAACCATTTCATCTGGATGCCCTGAGATACAAGTCATAGGCAAAAAAGCACAATGGCCTTCAATGTTTGTAGCAATTTTTATTTTCATTATTGATACTTTGAATGCAGTGAATGATCAGTAATGGATATTGTTTGGCTGAAAACACCAAAAAAACTGTTTTGCTGTTTGGCACCAAAGCGAAAACACCAAATAAATTGTACAAACAATGACGTGAAGTGATCAAATAGAAGCGCGCACTAATGCAGCAAACATCTCAGCAGTGTGGAACCATTTAAAAGTGTCAGAGAAAGACGCAGAAATCAATACAATCATTATTTTGTCTAATATTGTCTAATTTACTGAAAGAATTCTCTTCTGCTCAGCAAGGCTGCATTTATTTGTACAGTAAAAAATACATAACTGATTCAAGAAGGGAGTGTCAAAAACAGCCAAAAAAATATTATTAATTTGAAGTTTAATTGTGCTTGGTTGGTACAGTGCCTGCTAGAATGTTTTTTTTTTATGTAATTGCTTTTTTCTTTGAAAAGCTGGACAAAAAATTTTAAAGCACATTTTATCTATTTAATTCATACTATGGTGAACAAAAAACTGTGAAAATCCATATTCGTTCCAGTTTTTCATTTTGTGCGGCTTTTCATTTTATTCAAATATCAACTACTGTAAATTGAACTGATTGACTGTTTCTGATATAACAGGGAGTTATGACAACAACATGAGTAATATTGGGCTGTCTGTGTGATCCATTAATGGTGGTGTGGGATTATATTTTTTGTTATATCTGTTTAATCAATATACTTAGCAATTGGGTTGTAGTAATTCAATATATATTTGTATTAATTCAATATTATGTTCTGTATTAATCCCGTTTAATCACAATATTTAGTTTTAAGGATTAATTAAGTAAAAGCCAGTGAATGGAGTGTCTCTCTTTCTGTTTCTCTGGACACTTTCGTTTTCCACAGAAACTGTTGCTGATAAGCCCCAAGGTCAGCCTGTA
>JAUMHI010000051.1:2469668-2515565 GCA_032359435.1 Enteromius unitaeniatus
TTTGTTCTATACAGGTGTCTGATGTTGATGCAGTCTGGGCACTAGTGTCTGTTGGGGTTCTGACTATCACTGAAGATTAATTACTTCTCCAGATCTTCTCTGCCTTGACCCTTTGTATTCTGCCATCGTTGTTCAGGAAAGTACTGCAAAGAATCTGCCTCAACCATTTGCTTACAGACTGTCCAGTGCTACGTTTCAATTACTGCTACATTTGGATTACCCAATACTGCGAAAACATTTACAGTGTGATATTTTACTTGTGATAAAAAAAAAAACTCTTGACAACTTGTGTGTCCAGCCCAGTGCCACACTAAATCATATCTCCAGTGTTTACAAGCATTTCCCAATCAGACTGTTTTTGCTTTGTTTTAAAAAGTCTTTACTACAAGTTAAAATTGTATTGAAAATCATTACCTTTAACTTTGAACTTAAACCTGTTTGAAATTGTATGTGTGTGTGTATGTGTTATAAAGAACATTGTTATCATTCATCTGCAATGGATGTTTAGATCACTCAGTTTACTTGAGTAACATTTACTTGCTTTTTTAAGGCAATCGGTTTGCACGCTTTGAGTTCAGTTTGAGGCAATCAGTTTCCACATTCCTCTAGTAAAATGAACACACAGACATGTTGAAATAACTCTTTTGTTTGAGTTCTTCTTATAAAGCTTAACTTAAAACTGTAAGTTAGCTTAACTTTTGAAATTTAGTTACCGGTAATGATACTTTATGGTAACCTCTACAAATGCGTAAGTTAACTGTAAAAAGATGAGGTAAGTAGTATCAAGTCAGAAGGTATGACCTAATTTGCTTGCATTGGCATGTAAAGGAACATGGACTAAAAGGGCTTTCCGTGAAAAGAGCTGATATTTGACAGGGTAAAAGGCTGTTGTTTTACACTATCATTGAGAAATTGTACCCAATGTATGTTATAGACTTTTCATTAAGGCCTTCAGGAGATATCATCTTGTGGAAAACGGGGATCCAATGACCCCTTTAAAAAAACCAGCCTGTTTCATCAACAGGTTTTACTTTGTTGGAAAATTATTTGAGCGTATAATTTCAGTCCGTTGATTCGCACCCAGTATAACAAATGTCTCACTTAAATGTTACAATATCATCCCTGTTTTACATCAAGCACGTAACATTTATTGGTGGCAGCGGTGGGATAAAAGATATTGATACGTGAGTCATTGCTGGTGTGATGACGAGTCAGTTTGGCACAGAGTATTGCTGAATCGTGTCAAAGCTGTTTAGTAAACGTGTTGAGAGTAGCCGGTATGGTTGACTTTGAATGAAAGTTTATTACTGCACCCACTGTCGAAAGATGTGTAGATTTGTGTAGAAAGGATGATTTGTTGAGAGTCGCTGAGCAGTTTAATATTTTAGTCTCTAGAACAAGGTGTACTGGTGTTGGCTGGTAGTTTATCCTGCTGTTGTCTGTCTGCATCAAGTAATACTAGCACTACTACTACTTTGTGCACGTTTCAACGTGGTGACATCACGAGCGGCCTCTTAAAACACCAGGGAAGAAGTAGAACAACATACTGACGAAACATGCTCTGTAGAAGTTTGTCCGTTTAGGGCTACTATAGAAACACGGCGGCGCTAAATGGCGACTTCCATGTAAGCGGACCGAGGTGTATGTAGATATAAATTGCTTGTTCTAATAAAATCATAACGGCTTATTATGTAAGGTCTTTACACACCTCTGAAAACATAGTTTTGTATGTTATATTGCATTTCTGCCAATACATTCTCCTTAATATTACACACTGCACCTTTAAGCAATTAGGTATGAAGTTACAGCATTGGATGTTATGTGTCAAACCATAAATGATTACAGGCTGAAGTCAATGTTTCAACATTTGATAAGATGAAATGAATATGTAATGCCTATAAAATGTGACATGGGGCCAGAGGAGCTGGATGTTGTGTTATCTGAACTTATTGGGAAGGGCCGGAATCTTGACCACGTGAAGAAGATCCCCAGGGGGAACTAAACTGAAAACACAATCGCTGATTTCAGAATTGACATTTGTTTCAAATTAGGTTCCTCCCTTTGCATACACATTATACTTGCATGATACGTTATGCTTGAGCAAATGTGTGCTCTTTGGCATGACAGGACCTGTCGTGGCTAGCAAGGCAGATATTTTTACTGTGTGAGTTGAACTTGTGGTCAAATCAAGTAAATCGTTTGTGTTCCTCATGCAAACAAGAATCCTCGTGAAAGTATAAGGGGCCGAAGAAAAACATCAGAGAGTGAGCTGTTTTTTCTTTCTTTTTTTTTTTAAATAGAAAATGTACTAAACAAAACCAAGAACGAGCCTTTGTGTGACATACAAAAAATATGGAATAAACACAGAGAACAAATATTTATTATAAAGACAGAAAAACTCCATGAAGCTTTGAGAGTGGCCTGTATGTATAAAAGTAGTAAAATTTTTGCCCAGTACTATTTAATAGTGCCACCTGCTGCATACTTCATACCATAAAGAAAATAAAATGCTTAAAAGCATAAGTGCTTCCTTACAGTCAAATATATATATAAATTGATATAAAGATGTGCAAGCTCCCAAAGGATCTAAATACTGCTGCTTTTTGACATTAAGGAATTATTTATAGGCTTTCCCAGAATAGCATACATGCATAGCTATATATAACTTGTATATATGTGTAATTATATATATATATATATATATAATTTTTATGCCTGGATAGTATTTTGAGGTTTATTTAAATCTTTATGCAACACACATTTCAAACAAAACTGGTTAAAATAAATATAGGCTATATGAATTTATTAGTAAACATTTTTTTTAATAAATAATTTGACAATTTGAACCAATAAATGTCGATGTGGGCGGGGCTTCCCAGCGCAATGCGACTGAAATTAAACCAAAGCGACCAACCAAATGTAAAAGATTGAATTGAGAGTCCTTACAGAGAAAGCTCTGAACATATTAATACGCACACAGGAAGTGTCACTGACTCTAAGGCACAAGACAGATGGCTCGATGTGTTGCGGGATGGTTTGGGGGCAGGGAGGGTATGTACTGCCTGTAATCCGCTGTGATGTCACCGAGGGAAGAAGGAGGGGTCTGAGATCCGCTCGCTTTAATCCCGGTGTGTTGAGAAGAGCGACCGACGAAGATGAAGGCAAGCCGAAGAGCTCCTCTTCATCGCTTGTGTTGATAACAGGTGAGGATGCTCCTGTGAGCAGCTGTTTGTCCGGCGGTGTGTCGTGTTTCTCAGGAGCTGCACCTGCTGATCAGTTCACCGGGGACCGGGAGGGATGTGTTCGGCTCCGTGCAGGCCCGCTACGTTACAAAATAACACGCTTTTAACTTTTACAGCCGGGGGAAAGTTTCCAGATTGCACCGCTAAATCGTATTTCGGTGTTGTATTGTGCGCTTAATTGAAAATGTCACTAGTTTGTAGTGTCCAGATGGTTAGCTGTGTCTACCTGTACGTGACTAACGTTACTGCAGCAGACCAGAAACATCTGGCCGGATACTATACAAGCACTTCAAGCTGGTGCTTTTCGCTTATTTGGAGGATTTATCAGATATTTACAGGAGGAAGAGGGAAAGTGTTTAATGCTGATGTGAAAATACCTGTTATCTGTCCAATAATATGACTATTGACTATGATTATATGCAAGCTTATGTTAAAAACTAGTTAATGCTATTGGTAAAATGAACACATTAATTAATGTATATTTATACATCCAACAAGACTACATGTATTTTAAAATGTTGTAAACGAAATATTTAATATCACTGTAATATTTACAGTGAAATTAGTGAAAATCCTGTCCCGATGGATCGCATTTTTGATTATATATTATATACACGTTCTTTTATGGTGTTTTGTTTTACATTTGAAGTTGCTTCCTCCTTTATCCTCTTTAATTTTATGTTTATTCATTAGATATGGTTGTTGAAAAGGCCAGGTTTGATTCGTTTCAATTGTAATGTTTTACCGCTTGAGGTAGCCTAGTTCAGGCTTACCGATATCAGATATGAACAGACATTAAATATAAATTAATATAACATTTTTATAAAAAAATAACGAGGCATCAAAATTTGGCCCATTATGGTGACATTCAGGACAACAGGATTTGCATTTAATTTTTATTATATTATTGTTTGTAATATTGTTTACACTAATTATTAAATTATTTGTCATTTCATACAGTCATACAGTAAAATATATAATAAAAAAATAAAAATACTAATTTTGTTTTATTCTGTCCAGCCTTTTTTGTATTGGTGTATGTTGTAGTTCCACTTTTTGCCATCAGAGAGTGAGTGTCTGGCGGATCTGCAAAGTGACTCTAATATGCATGCATGCTCTCAGTTGTAAACAATACAAAGAGGTTGCATGGTGAAAGTGAAGATCTCTGTTTAAATAGGGAGTTAAATCCCCTGGCTTTGGGTTTTTATGGGACGTTTGACAGATGAATCTGCTGAACTCCAGGACTGGTGGAGTATACAGCATGACGGCTGCCCACGGAGAGGCCATCTGTGACAGCGCCACTGCCATAAACCACGTCTCTGAGCAGAAACACAAATGCAATGTGTTACTCTGTCATTACACTAAGAGTCACATAGCTTGTTTAGACATTAAGTGCATATATATAGTTATATCTCTTGGTTGTCATATTAATACATAATAATTATTCAGACAACATTTTTTTATATTTTTTGGATGCAGGTCACTATAGTTAATTTATGTAATTGAGGATTGCAAAATAAACTGTGACATACCCGAAAGTTAATTTTTACAGTTTATCTGCTTGTTTTCCCCGTATATATTGTTGGATATACTAACTTTATGATTTCTGGCTGTCTTTCAGGCGATGAGCAGTGAGTGGGTGGAGCCATGAGCCATAGGGAGGAGCCAGAGGAGGCGGGTCTCAGAGGTCCTCCCCCTCATCGCAGCAAGCAGCCCAATGGGACGCCTCTAGAGGGAGGTCGACCCAGATGGAGGCCATGCCAGCTTCACAATCCGGATGCAGAAGGCCAAGGCCACCACCATCATCACCATCAACACTATCAGCACCAAGCCAACCAGCATCCGTCTGGATCAAGCCGAGCTGTGCCGCGTCACCGTAGGCGGCATGTTCCCGGTCAAGCACAACGCAGGCGGGCTGAGAGCGGAGATACAGAAGCTAGAGCTGGCCAACAGCCCAAACCGGGGGCGTCAAGACACCACCGAAGCGGAGAGAGACTCCATCAGCCCAGATACAGACAACAGTGCAAAACAGAAGAAGAAGAGGTGGTTAAAACTCCTCCAAAAGAACTAGCTAAAGAGCCGTTATCTCCAGAAGATTCCACTCAAGAACTGCTGACTCCTTCTCCTCAGGGTGAACCAATCACTGACAGCCTGGATGGAAACAGTCCAGATCTGTCCCATTCATATGATACACAAATTGATCGCGATCCAGAGTTTTCAACGGAACAGTTGGAGGAGAAGGTTAGAAGTGAAGAATCAGCATTGGGGAAAGAAGAACTGGCCAAAGAGGACTATTTCAGAGAAACTACAGAGCAGGACTATGCACCTCCTAAGACTGATTCAAAAAGTCGTCCTGAAAGTAAAAGAACCAGTCCGCTAAGAGTTGACGTTCCACCGTTTGCCACATCTCCTCACCAGATGATGAACAAACCTTTTTTCCAATCTCCGCAAAGCTTCCCTGAGAATCTTCAAAGCTACAATTCAGAGCCGAACTCATACTCTCCTCATTTTAACATCGGTTACTCTCAAACAAACAGGGATGATAGGTTTGAGAGTCCCATGTCCCATGACCACCAAGAAGATCTCTCTGACTCTAGTCCTGAAGCCTGCTCTGATTCCTACCCACAACTGAGCCCTGAAGAGACTCCGACAGAAGCATACCTAACAGATCCTCATCCAGCTCTTGATGGACCTCAAGTGTACGAGAGGAGCCAGAGCGTGACCACGGATGAGTGTGACTCTCAGGAAGACATCGGTCATCTTAATTCGGTGGGCTCTAGGCTGCACCACTACGATGAACAGTCAGGAGATGAAGCCGAAAGCTCAGGGAGAGTCAGAGCCCCTGTCAGGAAGACGTCAAGCTCGACAAGCCTTTCCCAAGAAGCTTCTCCCCAAGAGGAGACTGCGGAAGCTGCTCCGCTTTCACCTGGTTTGCAGGTAGAATCAGAGGAAAGACCTGACACATGGTCCGCTCCAGACCAGGATCAGACAACAGTGTCCTGCAGAGCTTCTGGGGATGCTGTCTCACTGGCCATTAAGGATATTAAGGAAGCTATCGAGGAGGTGAAGACCAAGACGGTGCGCTCTCCCTACACGCCTGATAAGATCACAGAGCCCGTGTGGGTGATGAGACAGGATCTGAGCCCTGTTGAGGAGAGCCATCCTCAGCCACAGCCACAGACTTCATGTCAGCTCTCGCTGTCTTCTCCACAGTATGCGGTGAGTGAGCCATAATTACTGTAATTCCTTACAGTGAGGCTTTTTAAGAAAGTTTATTTTACATAGGCCACGATTTGACATTTTTGCTAAATAATGCAAAAGGTGTTGTAGCTCTTTTATTCTATAAGCACAGACATGAAGTAAATGAGTCTTTAGGGAAATATATATAAAAAAAAAAAAAATATATATATATATATATATATAAATAAAGTACTAGGTTTCCTGCAGCCTTGGAAAACTTGTAAAAGACATTTTTCTACAATTCCATGCCTTGAAAAGACATGGAGTTATGCTTATCTTTATGTAGAAATGAGTGATTAATCAATTAATAAATGTTTTTGTTCACATAGTGTATGTATGTTTACTGTGTTTATTTATTATGCATTTATTAATAAACACACATACATATATCTAAAATATTTACATGTATATGCATTTATATATTTACATTATTTAGTGCTGTCAAATTATTAATTGTGATTAATCGCATCCAAAATATAAGTATTCATATCTTTATACACTAATCATGAACGACAGGAAAATTCACTGAATTTGATCAGTCAACATAAGGTGTACAGTAGGAACATGAAACCATGGAACACATGATTTTAGATATAATTAGATTTAATTTATGGCCCATATTTGAAATGCGGTGCTCTGCATTTACCCCATGCATCACCACTGTCCCTTAATAATTAGCAGTTTATACTTTCTGCTGTAAATTATCTAAAACATCAACTTATCAAGTGATTCAAACCATGCATTTACACTGAAATGTTTAAGAAGAACCAGTGTGCATTTGCAGCATTTGATATTGTTTACTAGCAGCGGTCGCCTTCGTTTTACAGGCTCCATTTCAAGATGCTGAACTTCCTTTGGGAGCAGAATCCTCTGGAGGTCATCTTCAGGACCAGGATGTAAATGTCAGTCCCAGCGCCCCAAGTGAAGAGGTGCATTATCATATTTAACTGCAGTTGACATATTTATGATGTGATCTTTATGCCTGTTTTTTACACTTTTACTGTGAATTGTAGTAATATTGTGTTTCTGGTTTGCAGACTAGGAAAAATTTGTCCTCTTTCCCTACATATGTTGATGGTGAGTTTAAAGAAAGCCATCTTTACAGCTAAACACATATATATTCAGATTTCAGTTCCATGTAATTCTCACAATGCTTGTCCAAAATATGGCCATGTATATTATTTATAAATATTAATACCCTAATGAAATAATAAATTTGAAATACATTTATTCCATGCGCAGTGTACTATAAATACATTTACATATTTTTGTGCTTCATAAAAATAAGTGTCCATTTTAGTTTAAGTATACTTTAGTATAACTCATTTTGTACTTGATGCACTTGAATTGTGCAGAAGTAGTGCTGAAAGTATTTTTGATTGTGTTAAAGTGGATCTATTGCAGGTATTCTTCGGGTATACTTGAAATATCTTACATTTAGAGACCGGCGATCACACAGTTCTCATCAGTGGTGACATCATCATTAAGAAAAGTGTATTGTGCACAAATAGTACTCCAAATAAACTCTAACTTTTATATCAGTAGGTCTCCAGCGATATAGGATGTCAATAAATATGCCAACAGATTTGAACTTTGCTTATTATTAAATAAATGTATTTAATTATATAACTTTTTTTTTTTTTACTAGGGAAAATTATGAATAATATTTTAATTATTATCCTCAATAATCTTGCATTTAAATGTATTTCAAGTCATAACTATTAGTGCTGTCAAATGATTAATCACATCCAAATTAAACGCTTTTGTTTACACAATATACATACATTTAAATTCATATAATTATATTATATATACATATATTTAATATATAAACATAACATATTTTCCTAAAATATATACATGCATTTGTGTGTATTAATATATACATTATAAATACAAACCGTACACACTTATATATCATGCTAACAAAAACTTTTATTTTATATTTTAGATTCTTTTATTTTAGATTTTAGATGATTATTCGTTTGACAGGACTAATAATAACTATACAATATGTATAGAATTATTACATATTATTTTAAATAATATTTATATTCTATAAAAAGTTTTTTAAAACAGATACATATTTGTAAATATAAATATCATATTGTAACTTAATATGAAAAATATTTGCAACAATTACATGTTTCCTTAAATTCTCATTACCGTTATGCAAAAATTTATAAAGGAATAAAGAATAAATGTATGTGTTTTATAAGTATTCTTTCAATAGTAAAAATAATTTATAGTATAGTATATTTGTTGTTTTGCCTGCCTTTTTTCTGATAAAAAATAATAATAATAATTAAATAAATATATTACATTTACGCCAAAATTTAGATTCTTCTAAGAATGAGAATTACAACAATTAGAGAGATTGTCAGTAACAGGTTTAATGTCCTGCTGTGTTTCCACAGTTCCCGGCCCATGTGACCCGGAGGACTTGATAGACGGCATCATATTTGCCGCAAACTACCTGGGTTCCACCCAGATGCTGTCAGAGAGGACGCCCACGAAGAGCGCCCGCATGCATCAGGCCCAGGAGGCCATGAGCCGCGTCCGGGTGAGTTTCCTCTGCTGCACTCATTATGGGATGTCCCTGTCTGAAGTGATTTTACACACGTGCTCACCAACACCTCACACAGTCATCTGAGGTCATGTCAGGTTACGTCTGACCAACACGTCACAAACATCTCTGCATTTCTAGCAATCCATGTGCTAACAAACAAATATGAGTGACAGTTAGTTGATTCTGAGAGGCAGTTTTTGTCTCTGGGGCGACTGATGTCATTCTGATCACGGCCTAAATTTTGATAGTGTTTACCACACACCATCAGCCTATCACAACACCACCCCTTCAGCTAAATGATCCTGTTTTATTTCATCTGGGCGTATCCTTCATCTCCAAACCAATCGCCTGAATCTGAGACGCCCACCATGCCCTTTTATGTTTGTAGGCTTTATTTGACCGCTCTCTGTTTTTATTTGTCCCCTGTCGAGCAGACAGCCCAGACACAGGCCAGAAATAAGGTATGCTATGTTAGTTTGGTATTTGCAGTGTTTTTTGCTGTTCTTGATTACAAGTAGCAAGGATTCTATCAGCATCTCTTCTCTGGGAGACTAGAGAGCGCTGTATATGCTGGAGGTGCAGGAGGTGAGGTGCTATTTTAAGAGTAATAACTGTTTGTCTTCCTCTACAGTATCAGCAGGGCAGTGAGAGTGGGCCGCCGGCCAGCACAGAAGTGGACCTCTTCATATCGACGCAGAGGATCAAAGTGCTCAGCGCTTACACACAGGTGCACAACACTCTCAGTCACTTTCATGCTCGTCTCACTTTGAATTTGCTGTTTCAATACACATGAGAGAAGAGCTTCACATGTCACTGTAGATGACACAGTCTGACCGACTCACTGCTGCGTGTTTCTTGCATGTCAATTTGTGTATCCATATTTCTGAACAAAAACACAGTTTGATGTTTTAATTTGAGCGCTAAGTCAAAAACATTAATACAAATGTCCTGGGGCCTTGCGAGACTTAGAATTAATACTAAAACATCGCGTATGGACAAAGCTGGAAATGTGCGTATGCACAAAAACATTCAGATGTACGTGGAAACCCACGCACATGCACGAGCGCTAAGCCCCTCCCTGACTCCTCCCCCGTATAAATATGGTAATGACTCCACTTCGGAAAAATCAAACGAAAAGCAATGGCAAAAGCAAGCAAGCAAGAAGAGAAGCTTCTTGAAAAATGAAAAGGTCCGGCGCGGGAACAGGGCAGGGCCGTCACCAGAAAATCTTGAATGGGGGGGCATTTCGTTTTCGTAGGGGGGCTCACTTGACTTTATGATCTCAGAAAAAGACAATTACCAAAACAAAAACGACCTACAGTTGTTGTTATTTAAATAGATCAAATTCTATATTAAACCGATAGTCTGTGATGATCTGTTGACTTTTGAGTGCCATATCCATAAAAAATTGAAATAGAAAAGTTTGAAAAGAGTTTTAAACGATTTTCTCTCAAAATTGCAACAAGTAGCCCTCAATGGATGGGACAAAAAATGTGTCAAAAATAATCTGTGCGTTAAGAATATGACTCGCAATTAAAGCTTTTTAATTTCCAATTCCAACAACTAGGCTTTATAAAACTACAAATCAGTGCGATACTTTGAAGTGTGCAATGTAAAACAATTGCCTCTAGGTGTCGCCAACGGACATAAAACAAACACGCACAAGAAATAGACGTACGGCAGACATGGAGTTGGCGTGGACCAACGCACATTCTCACGTGAAATCTGTTTTTGTGCGTTTGATTCGTGAGGCTCCTGGTATCATAATGAAGAAAATCTGATAGAAAGAATGAAATTCTAAGCATTGGTTGGAAAATTTTCAATATTTGAAATATGATTTATGTGTGCTGTCGAACGATTAATCGCGTCCAAAATAAACGTTTTTCTTTACATAATATATTTGTATATACTGTGCATATTTATTAAGTATATATAAATACAAACACATGCATGTATATATTTAATGAAAATATGTTATGTTTATATATTAAATATATTTAGCTATAATATAAAATATAAGAAAATAAATATATAAATGCATTTACATGTAAATACTTTCAAAATATATACTGTATGTGTTGTTTTGATATGTACATAATGAATAAACACAGCATAAACACTTATTATTTAAAGAAAAACTTTTATTCGGATGCGATTAATCACAGTTAATCGTTTGACAGCACTACGTTTTTTGATTATTTTATAGTATTTATATATATATATATATATGAAGAGTTTATTTGCAAAAACAGATAATTAAAAATGTTTTTACAGTTTTTTTATTATATTGTCATGTTTTTGTGTTAGTTTGTTATTTTTTATCCTGGTCAAAACAACCCAGCTGCAGTTTGATTGAGATTAATTGGAATACACAATGAAAAAACATGTTTTTTGAAAATAGTTGGGGGCAGGGCTCCAGAAAAAAAAATCCAGCAAGGAGCCATTGGCTCCTAAAAGAAAAAAACTTTTTTAAGGTGCCATAGAAAAACATGATTTTATTTTTATGCTTTCAACATTGTGACATTTTCAGTCATACTGTCATGTGTTTATGTGTAATCCTTTATTGTATTTATCCATCTTGTAAATTAACTAGCCCAAATATGTTTTTTATTAAATAAAGACAATCAGATATGTCCAAATGTCAATTCAAAACATTTTCAATACACAAATATCAATGAAAGAATTTGATTTCACTATTTACAGGGTTGGGGTTGTGTGGGGTTGGACAATGTCTATTGTAACATTATTTTCTGGTTTCGCACACACACACAATTTTAAACAAGTAACTTTTGTTTAATCATATTAAATATATATTTATGTAGAGAGAGAGACTTCCAAGACATGTGATGTGACAAACATGCAGAAAAAACATCAATGTGTGTCAACATCAATTATTCAGGTTGAGAAATGTGGTGCGTCCGCCCAAAATGTTTTGAAATTGATTTAGTAAATCTGATTAAATGATTGTCTCTTTAAAACAGCAGACTGACTCTCTTTATCTCAGCAGGACACCATGATGGACCATCCGCTGAGGACCATCTCGTACATCGCTGACATCGGGAACATGGTTGTGCTGATGGCTCGCAGGAAGATGATTCGCTCTCAGAGCGCACAGGAGAACTTAGACTCTGCAGAGACGCAGCACACAAACCCAGCGCGGGACGACCAGCGCCAGTACAGGATGATCTGCCACGTGTTCGAGTCAGAAGATGTACGCCTGTGCACTGCTACACCATGTGCTTCATGCAGGATGGCAGATTTTTGATGTTTCTTGTATTTCCTTCGTGCTTCCTCTCTGCCAGGCTCAGCTGATTGCTCAGTCCATCGGTCAGGCCTTCAGCGTGGCGTATCAGGAGTTTCTGAGAGCCAATGGCATTGATCCAGAGGACCTGAGCCAGAGAGAGTACAGCGACCTGCTCAACACTCAGGACATGTACAACGATGACCTCATTCACTTCTCCAAGTCTGAAAACTGCAGAGATGTAAGTTAACCGGTCGACCACAGTAATTCATATACTTTTTCCATTTTTTTCCCCCAGTGGCTTAATTTGTCTTTATTCCCAAACTTAACAGCAAATTAGAATCAGAGCGCAATTCCATAAAAAAGCTCAGATAGGAGGAAAATTCACATTAAAGAAAAGAGCAATTTAAGCTTAATAAGAGACTCATTGATTGATACATGTTAAAAATATGTGGTAAAAAGGTCAGTGTTTCAAATGTTATACCAGAATATCTAAACCATTGTTTTTCAGGGTTTTTGTGTAAGGTGGAAATGTGTATAGCACAACAGAAGAGTAGAGATGTGGGACACTAATGGTGTTCTTCAGCAGTCGCAGGACTCTCACTAAATGACCATTGAAACGTCACACGGTATTCTATGGCAGTATTTGGGATGTGTTTGTGTCAGGTGTACATCGAGAAGCAGAAAGGGGAGATTCTGGGTGTTGTAATCGTGGAGTCCGGCTGGGGCTCCATCCTCCCCACGGTCATCATCGCCAGCCTGATGCACGGCGGACCTGCGGCCAAGTCTGGGAGACTGAACATCGGGGATCAGATCATGACCGTCAACGGCACCAGTCTGGTCGGCCTGCCGCTCTCCACCTGCCAGAGCATCATTAAAGTAGGACTTGCGTTTACATGAAGGAAATGTAACGGATAGATTTTTGTAGTTTACAGCAGGTCAGCATGTATTCTGGGATTGATTTTTTTTCTGTTCAGGGGCTCAAGGCTCAATCCAGGATCAAGATGAACATCGTCAGGTGTCCTCCTGTGACCATGGTGCTCATTCGCAGACCAGACCTGCGCTATCAGCTGGGTTTCAGTGTGCAGAATGGCATTGTGGGTACTCATTAAAACAGACGTGTCTGATGTGTTACTGCAGCAGCTGCTGACAGAGGCTGTGTTGTGTTCAGATCTGCAGTCTGATGCGAGGAGGCATCGCCGAGCGAGGAGGTGTCCGCGTCGGTCATCGCATCATCGAGATCAACGGTCAGAGCGTAGTGGCTACCCCCCACGAGAAGATCGTCCACATCCTGTCAAATGCCGTGGGAGAGGTAAACCACCGGCTGTCAATTAACTCTATTTTCACTCTTTTCACTATCTCCTGAATGAGTCTAGATTAGAAAGTGCCGATCAAAAACACAATACATTACACTTATATATGACAGTCTAGAAAGTGCTAAAGGCCTGATGGAAACATCTGCTGAATCTGTGCTTGGATGATAATAATAGCCCTGCTGAATATGCTTTTTGTGCTGAGAAAACAATGATTGAAGCGAATATTTTAGAAAACATTATTGAAGTTATAATAATTAGTCAAATGCTGCTTCTTTTCACCGTTTTTTTTAAATCAGCTTTATAAATCAAAGAATATAGTTTTATTAGATTACACAAATATATATTTTTAAGTATGTGAGCATGATTTTATTCTGAATCTGATTTTGGATAGTTTTAACTCCAAATTCTGATTGGATGAGCCACGATAAACACATATCTGTGTCTCATAATCCATGTGTGAATATTATAAATACATGTTCTTGGAAACTGGAAATTGCCGAAGAACTGTACAGCAGAGGCTTATTCTTATATTTCTGTAATTTGTATATAAATAGCTCAAGTAATTATGTTAGTTACTATAAATAATTATTAAAACAAATCTTTTAAACACCCAAAAATTCTGGCTTTCATTATATTTGTCTCACTGTCATATAATATCAGCAGTGCAGCACCTGAGGCTGTGTGTTATAGGGATTTTACCACAGACAATATGCTTTTTATTATTAAGAAATACATTTTTGTGATAATTGGTGCATTTCATTAAGATGCTATTTTAGTTTTTTGAATAATTTATATTAGTATGTTTTCCATTTTTAATGATAAAGGATTATTAAGTATTGTAGTATTGTGGAATTTAAAACATGCTTGTTTGTTTTTTCATTTTAAAATGAGAAATGTTGCTCTGGCAACTAGATAAAATATGTTTAGATTTTATTTCAAATGGTTTGTTTGTTTGTCATATATATATATATATATATAATCTCTTTTTCATACAAATCTGTGAAAAAAGCTAAAAATGGACATTATCAGTTTTGTAAAGAAACAATACACGTCTGTAATACTTCAGCGAATGACATCAGCATTTTCAAATAATTTTTTTCCCCCAGTTCACACAGATATGACGTCAGTATTGTTTTTAAAAACTTGTTTTAACAAAACACTATTGTCATGTAAATGAGCACCATAAACAGCTTAGTTTACTATAATAATGCAAGTCAGCATAGTGCTAGGCTTATGACTCAATCCTCTAATGGATGTCCAGTAAAGGTGAACACTGTAATGTGCTGTTTTTGTCAGATCCATATGAAGACTATGCCTGCAGCCATGTACCGCCTGCTCACGGCCCAGGAACAACCCGTCTACATCTGAATCTCTGCAGGGCTACGACACCATCACCTTCACACGCGCTCATCCAGAGTTATTATTTATTGAAAGATTAATATAACTGTTTACAGATTTATTTAACTGGATGTATGTATTTATTTATCATTCCATTAGTGCATAAACCAAACCATTCCAGCACCATGTGACCTGCCTTAATCTCTCTGGTCTGAACGCCTGCATCACAACCAAAGAGAAACGCATGCAGATCGATCATGTGCCCGACACACGACTGGACCTAAACTATCACAGAGATCAATGGCACTGAGCACAGTAACACAGGAACATTGTAATCTAGATCTGATGTACGAACTCTACTGTTCTCATCAAGCTACTCAAAGTAAAGGATTCGATCAAATAAACATTAAGTTGCTTTGTGTTCATTAAAGGTGTACATTTTGTATAGCTCACATATGATCCAGTGATAATCTGACTTTGCTTTTATTTATTTTCTGGTTCATTCATTAATAAACAACCATTTAGTGGGTTTCTAAACACAGCAGCATTTGTGAGTTGAGTAACTTATGTAACTATTAGTCAATGTTACATTTGAAAAAAATTGGAAAGTCAATAAATCTGTACATTATGCTGCAGTTAAGTAGTTATAGTCTCTTAATGTCACACAAGCCAACGTTATTTAATTAAAAATACAATAAAATAGTGTAAATGTTAATTTCAAGCAACTATTGTTTTTATGTACACGTTTTAAAATGGGATGTACTCTTTCGGTCAAAACTACATTTTTAGCATCATTACACTAGTCTTCAGTGTCACGTGATCATTCTCATCAATCCTTTTCATCAATCTTTATGACATTTGTCCTGCTTAATATTTATGAAGAAAATTTCAGAAAAAGTCTTTAATATTCTATCAATTTAATTCACCATTGCTAAATAAAAATCAACACAAAAAATTATTATTTGCATATAAATAGCTCAAGTAATTATGTTAATTACTATAAAAAATTATTTAAAAAAATCTTTTAAACACCCAAAAATTCAGAACCTGTTAAATTCTGCTCTGAAACCATGAACAACAACGAGCAAAGTAACAACATTAAAAGTCTGGTTTATTTATTTGTCTTTAAAAAAAAAAAATTATAATAATAAAATAAAAAAAAATCCCACAACTCTGTTATATAAGCACTGATCATACACGCACCAGGAGTGTGAACATTACACGTGATCTCAGAGCATCAATACAAAAACTGATGTGACATTATGTCATAGGCCTGTTTTTAACATAATTGTATCATAGTAACGCATCAAGCATTTGCTAAGCGTAAGTTAATACACGATTGATTGATGACATTAAGGCACTTCAGCAAATGTTTTAGAAAAATAACATTTAACCCACTTCCACGTTTGGTTCGTGGCAAACTCCAGCAGTGTGAATGAGGAGAGTGTAGCGTTAACTCCGCCCAGTAGCTTTCTACAGAAACAGACACATGACACATTGTGGGAAAAATCAAAACTAAAGACGTACAAATAGTCAGAAAAAAAAAAAAAAAAAACTACATGGAGACACGAAAGATACACTGAAATTCATATAAAAACATAGCGGGTATAAAAAGATGGTGTTTTCTGAATGGCGTGTTTAGATTTCATCACACAGCACCAGACTGAGCTTGTTCTGAGTGTTTGTGGGAGGCTGGGTGTTAGAGCTCGGTGTCGTTGTATTTCTGGGGATTGTAGTAGCCCCTGCGGGTTTGGTCGGCCAGCTGCCGGCGATACTCTTCTTCATCATCATCACCAGCGCGGTGGTGAGAGCGGCTCTCTTTGGAGGAGCTCTGGGACTCAGAGTTTGAGCTGGAGCTGAAGGGAACAGTTCAACAATCAACACACCTGGATTGGGATGAGCATTAGTGGAGGGGAGGAACATAACAAGTCCAGAAAACAAACTTACCCAATTGGTTGAGGCCTGTTTTGGTTTGGTTTTGGCTTGTGGGGAACTGCATAAATATCTGGATGCTTCTGAGATATTTCCAGCTGTTAACAACAACAATTTTGAATAAAACAAAAATCTGTTCTTTTTTTTTTTTTAAATCACAAAATTAAATGTCCTGATTATTTTTCACTCTAATAATAATTATGTTACAGTGTGAATATATAACTATTAGTGCTGTCATAATAAAAATTGTTGTTTACATAATATAGGATTTATTATGCATATTTAAAAACAAACACATGAATGTATATATTTCAGGAAAAAAGGCTATGTTTACTGTATATATTAAAAATAAACTAAATCATATAAATTAATATGCAAAAAAAAAATACTGTATTTTGGATGTGATTTGACAGGACTAAAAACTATATTTCTATATTACATATAGAACATATTTGTTAAAAATAATACATTAATACAATTATTATTATTGTATTGTATTAATGTTGTATTGTATTATATATATATATATATTTATAGTCAAACGATGAATGATGAAAATATATATTTTTTATATAATGTATGTTTGTGTGCTGTGTATATTATGCATATATAAATACACATGCACATATATAAGAAAAATTTTATAAAATATTTTTTTATTAAACACACACACACACATATACATATATATATATATATATATATATATAAAATAGAAATTATATAAACAAAAAATACATGTAGATATTTCAAATGTATTTCTTATATAGACAACTCTAGGCTGGAGTGTATGGTGTGAATGAGACACAAACCCGCGCCTGCTCCGCCTCCTGCAGCTCCAGCATCCGTTTGGCCCGGGCCAGGTGATCCATCTGCTCGAAGGCCTTCACCTTCCCCCTGAAGGTGCGGTTGGCGGGGTCATCGAGGGGGTCGTTGGAGGTGGGGTCATCTGCCGGGCCCGTCCTCAGGTTGAAGCTGGGCTTCTGAGCGACGGGTGGAGGAAGAGGCCTCCCGCTGACCGGAGCGTCGCTGCTGACCGTGCTGCTGGAGCGAGAGTCGAAGCTCCTAGAGTCTGCAGGACGTGAAGCTGCCCGGACCTGCAGTACACAACACCAGTCTGAGCATCTGCAATCAGCTTCTCAAACGCCTCAGGGGAGGACTACACTGACCTTGGGGGGCTCAGGGACAAATGATGGAGGCGGGCTGGGGTCCCGCTGCACTTCTTTGCTCGAAGGCTTCTTTAAACGCTCGTGGGGAACAGGTAAGGGTCTCTGTATCAAAGAGGAAAAAGCGTACATTAAGTCACTGAAAAACATTTCTTATAATAAATGTTTATTTTCTGTACACCAGGGCTGTGTATTCTAATAAAAAATACAATATATCAAATATTATTGTTTATTATTTTCAGCTTCTTTACTCCAGTGCTCAGTATCACGTGATCCACATGATTCGTAATACACAGGTCATCTTGCTAGTGTTGGATAAGAACTTTTATTTGCCTTAAAATATTATACAACATTTTATGTACATTCACATGCACTTAAACTATTAGTCTTCTTAAATCAAGGCCACATACATTCAGTATGACTGAAAACGAGTGTGATCTTTGGCAGTTAGGTTAAAAATAATGCATCAGAGCGATGTTGAACATGAATGTGTTGACTGTGCAGTTTCTGAAGTGACCTGCGGGGAGCAGCGTGCTCAAACAGGACCATAAACACTGATAATCATATTGATACTGTAAACAGGAAGCGTGACCTTTACAGGTGTTTGTAATTGAATGACTCAGGTAGTTTATGGTCAGGGCTGACGGTGGCACTCACCTCCTCACTAACAGGCTCAGATGAGCGGCTGATGGCTGACATGGGCTGGGGTTCGTCGGTGGACTCGTCCAGCTCGTTATCGGTGTACGCTCCGCCCTCATCCGCTGTGTCATCGTAATCACTGGTCAGACGGCTGTCCATGCTCAGGTAGTCTGCACTCATGGCCGACAGGTATGACATACGGTCATCTTGGAGATCCAAGTCCTCCTCGGACCCATCAAGCTGAAGTGAGAAGCACAAAGCGCTGATGAGGGTCATTTCTAATACCAATGAAGACTGGACTTAATACAGAAGTGTGAAATGAACGCTTACCTTGCTCTCACAGACCCAGACAGCTTTATCTTGTTGTTCTCGTATGGCATCTTTCAGGCTTCCATACCAGGCATCATGGGAAGAGTTCAGATCAACAGTAGCTGGACAAGGAAGAATAATTTAGACATTTATAACTTTATTTATGGAATATAATTTTTATTTCTATAATTCTATTTTAATTCCCAAAGTAAACCTCTGTTTTGTAGCACATATATATGTGTGTTTTCCTATATTTGTGCTGCCACACCACAGGACACAGTTTATATATATCTATATATGCGTGTGTGTTACATTTTCAATAGATTATATTTTAAAAGATTCAGTGAATCTGTTTTACATTGATTTAATTACCACCATTTTTGATCATATAAATGAATAACGGCTGTTTCCTGAGGAAAGGCTCATGGGACTAACCAGTGAACAGGTGTGAGCAAGTTTTCCTCAGTTTAACTGCTTGTTCGTAGAGCTTGCGTGAGCTGCGGTTGGAGTTGGGAACCAGGCGGTTTCTCATGGCCTTCACCCCCTGCTTGTTGTCTGGGTTGAGGAAAAGGACGATGGGATACCACTGGGTGTAGTTTAGGGTGTCCACAGCCTTTGGGGTGACGTCGAGCAGAGCATGTCGGTCCTAGAAACAAGAAAATAACTTTCTTAGATGCTGATGAATTGCTATTGCGTTCACAAATTCAGAAGGAAGACCGTTTACCTGCTCGATGATCTGACGAATAGTATTGAGTCTCACAACGCCAGACGACTTCTCTGAGCCTGCGTCTTTAGGTTCCGTCTCTGTCATGAGAAAAGCACAAATCAAACACCTCCTCCACAACTACACCTCAATATATAAGAGGAGATCATACAAGTGAACTGCTTACTAGCTGTGACAAACTCATCTGGAAGATCATTGCTCAGTTTTTCATTGGCTGCATCTGAAATAGGGCCGAATATTACGACAGGTCTTCTGAACCCAGCTGGTGGGAGAGAGAGAAAAACACTTAGTACATAAACATGTCAAGCCTTTTAACTAAAATCACATAAATATAAAAAAAAATTAAATAATAATTATAATGCATTTTATTTTAAATGTATTTTAAAATAGTATAATATTTGTATTATATATTATATGTATTATATATAGTAATTTTAAAGAAATGCATTAAAACAAAGTGCATCAAAAAAAAAAAATATATATATATATATTTAAATTATAAAAAAAAAAAAATGAAATAATAAAAAATATATCTATATTCATAAAATGTAAATATTCACAAAATGCATATAATTTGAATTTTTTTATAGGTTTTACAGTTTCTTAAGTAAAATAAAAAAAGTATATATATATATAATTATATATAATTTTATATACGTTTACATTTTTAGTATTTTATTTATCCCCAAAACATAAAAAAATACATATTTAAACAGAAATGCATGATGGGTGTACCTTCCCGCAGAACCACTCTCTCGTAGGCTGGGAAGCGTGTAGTGACGGGTGTAGCGCTTAGATCCTCTCTGCTCTTGCGGAGGTCTTTTTTCTTGGCTGCTCTTTGACCTCTCAGCCTCCAGAAATCTCCTCTGTCATTGGCAGCACCTTTCTGTGCATTCTGAACATTTGCCATCTGCTCCGCTCTGACAGTGCACAGATCAATACAATGATTACACAAACACCTAACAAATAACATGCTTTTAATATCAACATGAAACAGCATGTTCATGTTGAGCGGTCCTCTTAGTAGTGCTAAATAAATACAGTAAAACCATTTCACGTCTCACCTGCTCTTGCTGGGGATGATGCCTTTCTCCAGGAGCTGGTTGTCTTTGTCCATGCGAATGGCTAGCCAGTTACCCAGCTTTCCATCATAGAGAGTGTCCACAACTTTAAATATCTCTCCTCTGGAGAAGGTCAAGCTCTGAGGAAGCTCTTTCTCATATTCAAAGTGAGTTCTGATGAAGAAGTTATCGCCTCGCCCAGATGCCAGGATGTCTTTATACACTAAAATAAAACAAACCAGAGTTATGCGCTGCCCTTCTACAAAACAAAAAAACAATGTGTGTTAATGAAGTACCATCAGGTTTGCTTTGAGCTAAGATGGTCACATCCTCTCCTTTGGGAATCTCTAGTAAATACAGGACTGCATCTTCCCGGACCATTCCTCTGAAATCCGTATTATTCACCTGCAGGGGAAGAAAAAAAACACAAATTACCACTGGGCAGTGTGGGAAAATGTGTGTTGGATAAAGTGCACAGACAGTGATGTTGCACCTTCACGATCTGGTCTCCGGTGCGGAGTCCCTCGATCTCTGCAGGGCTGTCCTCCTGAACGCCTGCGATAAAAATACCCACGTCGTTTCCTCCAGCGAGACGCAGGCCAACACTGTCGCCCTTCTGGAAGCGCACCATCGCAGTGTTGGGGCTGTGGGAGATTATTCGTTAGAAATCACCAAATTGTCTAAATATTTCAACAATGAATGGGATCTTAGCACATGTGAAAAATATTGTATTTTAAGGAGCGTCTCTAGATAATACAGGCAAATGTGATTTTCTTAAAGTGCCCGTATTATGGATTTTTGAAAATGAGCTTTATACAACATTTCTAAATGAATTGAAACATCCTGCAAAGTTTTAAATCTAAAAAAGTGCACCGTGTATAAAGTTATTGTTTCTCACAAGAAACAGTCGACTCTGAATCACTGACATGAATCCCAAGCCGTTTGACGTTGACGTCAACATCAAACATCAGCATATTGCTGCCCACTTGGTCTTTTCGCGTTCTGGGATGAATGAAAACACTAATTCATTCTTTTGGAGAATCACCACTTTTGGAGCGTTAAAAGCTCACAAACACTGCTTTAAATGAAATCGATTAATATCACGCAAAGGAAGAGGTTTGGAAAAATGAACCGTTTGGGAGTCGTTGAACAAATACGGTAAAAAAATAAATGCATATTATGAGACATTGCAAATGTTTTATGACCTTGAATGTAGTCCAACCTGTTGGTGGGGACTCCCAAAAACAAAATATGATCCTTTCGTAACCCATAATAGGGGCACTTTAAAATATGAATTCAAATGCCAAGAGTCAATCCAGTACAAACCCGTATATCTCCTGGTCCTCAAGACTGGGCCGCAGAGGGACCTTCGGCAGAGGCTTGGCTTTTACCGGAACACTTTTTGGAGCAGCATTTACCACAGGAACTATAAACAAAAAAAAACAGTTTCTTCTATTCATCTGATTATACATGGTGAAAATGACTATGTATAGCATTCAGAGGTTTTAAACTCAACTCCTGCAATTCCTGGAGGGCAGAGTTTAGCTCTAAATCACACCTGTATGGAAGTTTCTGGTAATCCTAAAGAGCCTGATTAGCTGGAACGAGTGTGTTTGATTAGGGCTGGAGCAGTGAGATGATCCTCACTGCAGAACACAAGACTTCTCCTACCTTACATATAATTAAACCTACTCATCTCCACCCCCTAGATGTGGATCCACACCTCCTGGATCTTTTGCTCTGCAGCGAGGGGCTACTGAAAGCTGTGGCCCTCTTGTGTACTTGAGTTGGAGTTCAGTGCACTAAATAACTCAAGTGTCAGTAATCAGGGTTATTGTGGTACCTGGAGACTCGCTCCGAGCCTCTTCTTTCTCCACGGGCGGAGGCGGGAGCTCCACTGGTGCCGCTCTGAACGGAGTTGGCATCGCTCCCATTTTAGCCAGTCTGTTAGGAGGCTCATCTCTACCAACAGAACAAACGGACTTACTCCCACGCATTAACTTTTTTGACATTTCTGTTTAATGTGTCGTCAGCTCATTTGGAAAATCCTTCAAATCATGCTTCTTTTCGATTAGGTTTCATAAATTTGGCAGTTTTATTAGTTGCATTCAAAAAAGGTATCTTGACTGCAGTTTAAATAGTATGCATGCTAAAATGTATTTTAATATAAACATTAGCTAAGATAATAAATGCTTAGTAACGTTGCAGTAACGTTTGCAAGCTGTAATTAGCGTCAGCTGATCTCTCAGTCAGTGTATTACCTGTTTTTGTCCTGTAGTCTCTCATTAGAGGAGTGTGAGGAGAGGTCTGAGTGATGACTCCGCCGATCCTCCTGAGGAGAATAAGAGCGGTACGACTCGATCTCGGAGATATCTGAAACACACATGTACAACTTCATTTGCACTATTTAAAGCACTATTATATTCACAGTGCATGATGGGTTATACACCAAACTCTCAAAAGGTTTGAATGTCTAAAACACGCTACTAATTAAAACCAGATTTGCTTTCCTTCAATCCTACATCTTACATTATCTGATGTAAAAACCAACATGGAGGATTTTGAGAAGAACAAACAACTTCCAAAAACATGGTACAAGTCTCAATAGAGTTTAGAAAATATTAAACATAAACATATTTCATAAGCTTTGGATTATGGGTAGGGTTTATGTAATCCTCCCGAAGCCAAAAGCCTTTCTCTCCAATCCAGTGTCAATACAGCAGTCCAAAAAAAATGGCAGGAGGTCAGAGGTCACTTACGGATTAAGGCTGGGTTTCGCCAAATAATTCACGAAATACATCACTATACTGTACATATGTCACAAGATAATTATATACACATAAACAATTTTTAATCAAACATTAATCATATACATTTTGTTCAATAAAATGAAAAGTACTAAAGCAAATTAGAGAGAAAAAAGGTTTCTCACACATGCAGACAAATCATTTTTTTTTGCTCATGCCCATTAAAATGGGAATGTCTTCTAAATCAGAAACAGCTAATCATGATTGATGATGACTGCTGGCCCACTCCATATGTTCCACTCCAAAATTTTGGTTTTAACATGAAATGCACCAATGGCCAAATTAAAGGACTTAAATGCAATCGGAAAAATTGCAATAGTTCATCTGTAGGCGTTTTGATCTCCTCACCATCCATTTCCGAGTCGCTGTCTGCCATGGGTGGGACTCTGATGAGCACCTGACTGCGATCCCTCTGTACAACCAACTGCAGCTTCCCACGAGACTTTTCAATCAGCTTCCCGGCATCGCTCAGAGACAGATTCTCTGTGACCGTACCGTTAATCTGACACACAGAAATAAGTTTCAACAAATAGAGTACAACAAATGTGAGGAAGCAGCACAACTGTTTTCAACATTGATTACAATCGGAAATGTTTCTAGAACAGCAAATCAGCACATTAGAATAGTTTCTAAAAAAATCACGTGACACGTAATGATGCTGAAAATTGAGCTATGATCACAGAAATAAATGGCCGTGTAAAATTGGAGTGTCTCTGTACATTAAGTGCAAATAGCAGTCTTGTTGGCAGAGGCTATTTACACTAACCCCACCTGCCGAGGTGGTATCGGGATAGTCAACATTACAAAAGACTACATCAGCTCCAGTGGTGCAGAAAAACGTTTTATCATACTAATTTTGACGCAATCGACCCATTTTCAAATTTCTATTTAGGAATTGAAGTTATTATTGGATACTGTTTATAATGTACTACAGCAGATAATTGCCAATATTTGCAGTAACTAGTATAAACAGCAGATGTAAAAAGAATCTATAGTTATTTGAACTTAGTGTAAAAAGCCCCCATGACTATTTACACTATCTGCTGCCATTTAAAATATATTCATAAATAAATGCAGTCTTGGTGAGCATTAGTTGCAAAAGTTGCTTGGTGAGCAAAACATGAAAAAAAGAAAAGAAAACTGCTTATTAGTGCAAAATGCTTCAATGCTATACTGCTGTGCAGCGCGGTTGACAAGTTGGTTGACAAGGTCATATATTTTGTGTATATGTATAATATATATATATATATATGCTACATATTTTGTGGTGTGTTTTGAGGGGTTGTTCAAGAGACGCACTTTCAGAATAATGTCGCCTTCCTGTAGTTTGCCTTCTTTTGATGCCAGGCCGGTGCTCGTCATCTCTTTGATGAACAGCTGACTGCCAAGACGAAGGCCATATTCTGGAAAGATATGAGAAAACATGAGGTTAAATGCTTGGCTGCAGTTTAAAACTGGAAACCCATAAATGAAGATTAATTAAATCCAAAATAAAAGGTTTTCTTTTGCGTAATGTATGTATGTGTGCTGTGTATATTTATTATATATACACACGCATGCATGTATACATTTCAGAAAGATTTTATGTTTATATATTAAATATATTTATAATATTAATTAAAAGAATATAAATGAGTGTGTCAAACAATTAATCGCATCCAAAATGGAAGTTTTTGTTTGCATAATGTGTACTGTGTGTATTTATTATGTATATAAAAATACACACACACACACACTATATTTTTACATGTCTCCATTTATATTCATGTAATTTATATTATGAATAAATACATTGAATATATAAAAGGAAAAAAATTCTGAAAATGCATATATGCATGTGTGTGTATTTATATACACCTAATATATATATATATATATATTATGCAAACAAAAACGTTCATTTTGGATGCGATTAATCGTTCGACAGCACTAATATAAATATAGACGTAAATATTTTCAAAATATATACTTTGTGTGCGTGTATTTACATAATAAATATACACAGAACACACACATAAAGACTTTTATTTTTTATGTCATAAAACACAAATAGTTTGACAGCAGTAAAGGCTAGGCGATCTACCGTCATTGGGCCGGTTCTTCAGTAGAGTCACATTGAGCGGCTTCTCCAGGGGCTCGTACCGTTGCGGAGGCGAGGGAGAGCGATCCAGACGGTCTCGACTGCCAGTCCTCCTCATGGCTTCGTCCTTCCGTGGATCGAACCTCCTGCGCTCGTGGTCGCTGGCTAAATTCTCTCTGCTATATCCCGGGGCCGGTTCTGGCCTGTATCGTGTATCAGGACTGTGCGATCTGTCCAGTGTCCGGTCGCTGCGGTACTGTCTGTCTGGACTCCGCTCTCGGTCCAGGTTGTGTTCGCTGCGGTAGCGCCGGTCGGGGCTGTAGTTGCGGTCCAGTGTGCGATCGCTCTGGTAGCGGCGGTCCGGACTGTGGTCTCGATCCAGGTTGTGTTCGCTGCGATAGCGGCGCTCAGGGCTGTGCTCATGGTCCAGTGCTCGTCCGCGGCTGCCGTCTCGTCTGTACTGTCTGTCGGGGCTCACACCGCGCTCCATGCTCCTCCCGCGGCTCCGGTCATAGCCGCGCTCTCGCTCCAGACTCGCGTCACGCTCAGAGTAGCCGCGGCCGCTATAGACACTGCGGCGGTCGTGGTCATAGTCGTAGTCATCGTTGTACTCGCCACTGAAAACACGGTCGTCTGGGGACGCAGTGCGTTTATTCATGCTGACAGGGATTATTTTTAATCTCTTTACCGTCTGATGAAGGATGAGGACAAAAATGTTCCTTCGTTAAATTGCCAGTGATTTACAAACAGTTAGTAAATGCTTAAAGGGTTAGTTCACACAAAAATGAACATCAAGCTGTGTTTTACTCATCTTCTAAGCATCCCAGGTGTATGTGACGTTCTTCTTTCAGACAAATTTATTTAGTTATATTAAAAACTGTCCTGACCCCTCCAAGCCTTTCAACGGGACTAAGCAGGTGTTTGTTGTATACAGCTCGTAAATCGTGAAATAAAGTGCACGTATCTGTAACAAAACATCTCTCAAATGGCTCTGGTCAGCGGAAGTTCGAAAATGGGTTTATTACATTTGAAAGATTGAAATTTATCTTAATTCGCTACAGGAGGTCTTTATTCACCCCCACCATGAGAGTAACATTTTACTTTCATGCCTTCTGAACTGTTGACAGTTTTTAATATAACTCTGATTAGATTCGACTGAAAGAAGAAAGTCACACCAAAGTTGCTTTGAAGGGGAGTAAAACGAACTAACCCTTTAATATGACTGAAATGACAAAGAACTGAAAAGAATACACTCACGATTTTGGCTACTTTGCCACATTTGCGGAGAGTCTGCACTGCAAAGGCGTGGTGCACACCGTCCATGGGCACATTGTTGACATGGATCACTCTGTCATTTTCACTGTACAAATGAATCATACACTGTTAGAAAAGTCTCTACACGTCAGAAAGGGACTTCAAATCACTCCACCTGATTAGGAATGTCAAAAGTACCAGCAAAAATAAAACATAAAATATTGAATAATAGTGATGGCAGCAACGAAACGGAAAAAAGTGCTACTTTCTTACATCTTTATTACTGACAGTTTACTGTAAGAAATATAGGAAAGATACAAATAAGTGATGGGCCGTTATTGGCAATGACGTGCTGCGTTATCGCAAAAAAATATCACCGTTAATCTATTCACAAAGTTGTGTTGGGAGCTGGGTCTATACTACACAAGCTCTGATGACCTTCACCTTGATATTTTAGCGTGGATGTATACCGGCTGAATTACACTGTAGCTCTATTTGGACGGGACTAGTTTTCTAAACTACTGTACGTGTGAGCTTCGATTCTTATCACCTGTCGTCTGTGATCTTCACGAACCATTTCAGACAGGACTAACACCTCTGTGTTTATTACAGAGGTGAGAGGGTCTGTTTTGTAGATCTGGGCGTCACAGAGATCACGCGCTACAGTTATTCAGATTGATTACAATTAATATAATCACAAATACCATGGTGAAGATAAATGGCTAGTACAGCAAAACCATGTTACTGTGTGGTTACTTTAGTTCAACTATTATGATTTTTGAAAGCGAGTAATCTTACCTGATACTGATATTACAATAGCCAGTCTTAACATCTTACATGATCCGACTCTTTATTTGTATTTCTTTATTTTTTTAATATATCAAAATATATTAAATGTGAGAGTCGTAAGAGGATCTGTGGCATATCAAGTTGGCAAAAACACACAAGGAAACGCGTTGTGAAAAAGCATTGGGACTCTAGAAGTATCACAGAGGTTGTGAGAGAAAAACACAGATTCGGATGGGATTAAAATCACCAAGTACATCTGTGAACCAAAACATTCTCTAAAGACCCCCTGTTAAACTAATTCTGTCTGAATAGGGCTTTACTTTTAGTCATTATTTAGGTAGCACACATATTCTGAATGCCTTTGGCAGAATTCAAATGAGCCATTTTAATCTAGATTAATTTCAAAATTAATCTATGCCCACCCCAATACAAATACATTCCATTGTTTTAATTTATTATTCATATTTATATATAATATTAAAAATAGGAATTTGAATATATAAAATTTTAAATATTTTCAAAATGTATACTGTGTTTATATATACACATAATAAATATACAAAGTACACACACAGTGTAAACTTATTTTTGAATGCAAATAATTTGACAGCACTACTTTTAACATGTAACAAAATCATAATCACTAATACATGTAATATATAAGTATATAATATATATACACACACTTCAATTTATAAAAATATTTCTAGTTAATATTGTTTATTCTTATTTTATTTCTATTTAATATAATTTAGATTTTATCTCTTCAAATAAAATGACAACATTCATTAGCATAGGATTTTTTTTTCAGTGTGAAAATTCATTGGTTGTTACTTAAAAATGTTGGTTTTCTGACAACCCTACAACAGCTTTTCTACTTATTACTTACTTAAATTCATAACACTTGAAGATGGCAGATCTTAAACATAAATTGGACGTGTTTAATGTATTAAAGCTTACAAAAGAAGGCCATCTGCAGGACCCCCTTGAAGCACATCAGATATGACAATTGAGGCTTCTCCACTTTCTTCGTTCGGGTTGTCCCGCCCTCCAGACACAGCAATGCCAAAGCCCATCTTGGAGTCCTATTAATACACCAAAACACATTTTTATCTTATGCATGAATCCGTAGTTATTCATTTACAACAATAAAGCATTTTAAATTCATGCAGATGACACATAATTAACACATAAACCTGAAATATATATTTTGGATATAACAGCTATATTTTCAAGATAAACATTAAAAGTATATCTGTGATACAGTTCACCAAGAGGATGAAGCAATGATGATATACTTTCTGTTGAAAGTGGTGGAAGAGTTCAAAAGTAAGCAATCAGTAAGAGTTTATTATGTCCACCAACAATGCAAAAGCCTTTACGGTTCCCTCTGTTAAATTGACTGCATTCTCGTTAAACGAAAGTGTCCATTTCTTTAAGGTGAGACACTGCAGACTATACTAGAAAACATTATATTTTCACAATTTTAAGGGGGATTAAAAATCCCTTTGTTGAAACTCTCAAGATACAGAGAGGAATAAAAATGTAAAGGTAGGTGTGTATAAGTGCTAGTGAAGCAGAGAAGAGAAAAAAAAAACATTTTGAGAAAACAACGTTTTAATATATATTGTAATTGAAATCTATTGACAAAAATACATTAAGTGCTGCAAAAGAAACAATTAGCAGTGTCTTTTGCATGTTTCCTTTCCACTAGTCTGAAAAAACACTTCATTTGCAAAAACATAACAAAAATTCTCCGAAATCTTGTTTTTTAAATATGCATTCCAATGAATGTTAATGAAAACTGCAGTTCTAAACATTGAAAAACCACTAAACAGTAGATCTAGTAGTGCTAGAGGTGTAGAAATGAACAACAACAAAAAACCTGGTGAAAAGAACGGAACATCTTTAGAGAGAAACCAATAAGCAGGAACTTTGGCTCCCCAAATAATCAGGGGGTGAAGTACTCACCCGCTGCAGGGTCACAGTGTACTGCTCCCACACCGTCTCCCCCATGACTGGGTTCTGAAACAGCACAAACAGGCTTACATGTAGGACAGTGCTGGACAGAGTCAAGTTACAGCAGATATCAGTGATCTCCTGAGCAAAATCTGCAGCGTGGTGCTGCCACAGTGAAAAAGTATATGAGTGTTTCTCTTCCAACCCATTTACATGAGCTCATCTGATTCTCGATGGTCAGACTGAACTGCAGATCTAATATGGCTACATTTTCAACCAGAAATAATTAGAGATCTGCAAGAAAGAACAATTTCATAAAACTGAAAAAATAAAAACCCCATCACATGTGGACTGCTGGGAAAAAATGAAATGATTAACAGATGTATGGCATGCATGACCCCTTCGAAATACAAATCCTGCATTATTTGAAAGTAATTATTTTAAAAGGAAGCCTGGTCAGTGAGTTAAACACTATAAACACAGTCGTTAGCATCAGTCTGAGAGCCACGTGCCGCGAAACGCCTCCAGTTACCTCTTCATCCGCCCGTGTGCATGCTGGGTGATTATGATTGTTGCTCTTTAATCTCCTCAGGCAAAGATGAATCCCAGTATTGCCCTAAATAATTCTCAACCCAGAATCCACAAATGATGCCTTTTAGCATTTTGGTATAAATGATTTCAATTTGTTGGTTTTCCTTCATGCTGTAATCTGAAACATTAATGCACTAGCTCAACAAACTAAACACTAAAACACCTCTAAAGCCATCATGCACTCCACACGTCGTCATAATACCTGCTTGCTTGTAATATCAATGGGGGTCTCAATTAAAAAAAAAAAAAAAAAAAAAAGTGATGAATATCTCAAACGAAAAAGCTTAGCTTTTGAGGTTATACCCAAATAATCTTTAATGAATTGTAACCTTTTTAAAACTTCATTTAAGTGACAACTTCAACAGTTTACTGACAAAAAAGTGAAAATTATGTTCTTACTGATCTGACTCTCACTGAGCAATTTAAGCATTTTTAGTTCAGTTGATTGAATGTCAAACATGATCTTGGTGTAGCGGTAATGTAGTTGGAAAGCATTGGAAATTGGGTTCTAGTTTATGTTTTTATTTAATACATTTGATTTAATTTATTTTTATATCTTTTTTATTAGTGCTGTCATATGATTAATAGCGATTAATTCAAAATAAAAGTTTTTGTTTGTGTTTGTGTACTGTGTATTTTTATTATGTATATATAAAGACACACGTACAGTATATTTTTAGAAAATATTTACATGTATATTTATATTCATACAAATTATATAAATATTTAACATATACATTTTCTTAATTATATACATGTATTCATATATACATAATACAAATGCACAGTACTCACACATTATGCTTTTATTTTGGAAGTGATTAGTCATTTGACAGCACTACTTTTATATGAATAAACCAAACATTGCAACTGCGGAAAACCACAATAACAAACACCCGCACTGGATCACCACTTATTTAGCACACATTAATAAAATGAAAAATCTGCTCAAAAATGTTGATATTTAAATAAAGTTTAAGTCAAAGTTTGGAAACATGTTCCACTTCTTGCCTCCGTAAACCAATAACATGATTAGCAATAGCACACTGAGCAACTTGAAAAACGTAAGTGTTTAAATCACTCTCATCACTGATTTTAATGCCCGTCTAAAACAAGAAATGACATCTACGCAGAAATCAAACTATATCACCACCTATGTTCCTCATCACAGTGTCATAAACCTTTTAACCTATTCCTAAATTTGCAACCTTAAATTAATTTCCACACCGCATAAAATGCATCAACGTATGTAATGCAACAAAGATGTGTTTTGCAAATATCCAACAAATTGATTAAGAAACGCATGCAAATGTTATTACTTTTTTTTTCTCGAATAATTATGTATTTTACCCACATGAACTATATTGCACTGTTCAGTAAAGAGTTTCCTAACTACGCACTCCTACCTTAAAGTCTAGACGCCTACACTACAGTCTACGTTCACAGCAGATGTAAAGCCATTCAGCAAAAACCTCTGGTCACAAACTCAACCAAAAAGTTAGACTTCTCCCAGACAATCATTTGGAGTTGTGCAGATATAGAGCTGAAAGCATGCTTACGATGCCCTGGAGGATGCGAATGGCCTTGATGGTGTGCACCCATTTCCTGTGCAGCGAGAGGACCGTCTTCATGTTGTCACCTCTCCCGTGAACACAGTGTCTCTGGGCCAAAGCGCATCACCCCTCGGCACAATGCATCTGTCTGCCTTTGACGTAAGACTGATGCCGCTGGCCTACATTCTGCGCAAATCCCACCGTCCACTGTCTTCTGCGGAGCTATTGAATTCAAATTTCATTTCAAATTCATCAAACGATACGGCGATACCATGCTCTTCACGGCGAGTGCCACGCAGATGCTTTTGGATTGGGATTTCTTTCTGCGAGATGAGCTTTTGAACGTGCAAGAGGGACTGGTAGACTGGCAACAGTGATCGCATCGCTTTTTAATTACAATTTAGAAGGATTAAGGGGTTTCAATCACCGACGGAATTTAATAGTGCTATTTTAATAAAATGCGCAGTACTAAACATAATAAATGTTTTTTTAATCTAGAACTGCTTTCTAACCCGGCCTCAAATCTTATCCATGACAGGATTAATGTGTGGCACATGAGCTGCCCTCAATTCTCCTTACTGTGATAACCAGAACAGATTACTGATGAACGATGTCGGAGAACTGATTTCTCACTGTAACTAAGCTTGTATCATTACGCTGTACAACAGCAGGTGTCTGTGCTCTCAGTCCTACACCACAACAGCTGACTGACCTAGCAAGGGACCTGAGAAGAGTGATTGTGATTCAGCTCCTGTTTCATACTCGCTGCCCTGAAACTGTACCAACCAAAACATTTGGAGAAAACTGACAATTTTACTGTTGATATTAGAGGCCTTCATGGCTTCTACTTAAATGCTTGAAAATAGTCAGTAATGTGGATGCATTACATTACGTATACATGTATGAATTTCTGGAAACAATTAACATTTCAAATTTAGAATTCATCAACTTTTCAATTCAGGCAACTTTGATGAAAGGTTTTGATCCACTTCAAATGTGGACTAATGTATATACACATATATATATATATATATATATATATATATAGCGGTTGTAACAATACGTGTGTTCGTATTTAACATTCGGTACGAGACTTTCGGTTCAGTACGATTACCCAATGATTTAGACTAATACTTGTATATCTGGAGAAAAAAAAAAAAAGAGAATAAAGTGTGTAAAATATAATGTTTACATTCCCCGCTGCATTCAGGTAGGCATTTCCAACAGATTTAAACAGGGCAGAACAATTGATCGGTAACAGTGATCGGTACATTTATAGCCACGGATTTTAATGCAGGTTTTAAGAAAACCGTGTGTTGAAGACACAATCTGTGCAGTCTGGAGAAAATGTGGACTCTCATCTTTCTAAAACTTAAAAGAAAAAAAAAAAAAACCTTAAAAAAAAAAAAAAAGGATTGAAACAGAGCTCCATTTAAAAACAAAATTGTTCTTTTCTTTCTATTCGTTTATAACTTTTTTTATAAGGAGCATTTGGTTTCGGTAATAAAAGAGGTTTTGTTTGCTGCTACAAACAAGACCCCAGAAGATAGTGTAGCTCTATTGTTGTTCAAAGTAAAAGAAAGAAAAAAAACAAACAAACACGATCATGCTTTTATGTTAGTTTTAAAAAATAAAAATTTGGAAAAAAAAAAACTTATATATATATATATATATATATATATATATAATTGTTTTTTTGCTGTATCGAAACCATACCGAACCGTGACACCACTGTGTCGTATTGAACCGAACCGTGATTTGTGTGAACTGTTACACTAATATATACTGTATATATCTATATATCACATCACACAGAGCCTGAACACAGCCAGACCCTCTTGCTTGCACAAGCAGTGCTTTTTGCAAGCTGGGGATTTTTTTCCACAGGTGCTGCACGATATCATTGTGCCTGTGTCGGAGGAGAGTATAGTTCCATGCCAAGTTTTCTGTTTCATTCTTAGTAGACAATGCAACTACAGAAGAGTCAAGATTCAAATAGGAAAAATACTGTAACTCTTTGGCCATTTGTAAACGAGATGCATCTGGTCTAATTGGATTCAATGATCAATGCTAAGCTATGCTAAAAGTGCTATTGCCAGAACTGGAGATCGGATGAATGGATTAAAAAAAATGGTAAAACTCTGAGGGAGTTGGAGAACAAGCCTTCAAAAAGAGTGAATTGTACCTTTAATGAGACAAACCAATCAGTCTTTACCTCTCTTTTTACAAAACGTGAACTCGGAAAGCATATAATAAATGTAAATTAATAAAAATCTTCACTGCATTAAATAAATGACACATGGTTACGGTATGAAAAGATGATGGAATGGAGCAAAAAAACTTAAAGTAACTTCTTTTTATCTACTTTGGTCAACTGTTGAGAAGTGGACACTAACTAACTGCTTTGACACCAACAAGTTCTCTCCGCCCCACAGAAATACAAAATAAAGTCAGTCAATACAATACTGCAATTTACATTACAACTTATGAGGACCAATCAGCAATCGCAGCAGATCTGAGAAAACCATCAATGACTGTGATCAAAAACAACCGTGAATCTCCCCAGAACTGACCTTCTTCCAAAACAGACCATGCATTAAATAAATAAAGCAGGAAAACCTGTATATATATATATATATATATAAAAACAGGACTTTTGCAGAAAGGCAACAAGACATCTACAGCACAAGTCAACAATTTAGAGAAACACTCTTCCTGGCCTTATAACCAAAAGTGTTTTTTGAGCCGATAACACGCAAGCATGGATTTCACAGCATCACACTGGCAGGACATTTCTGTGCAGCACAAATAAAAAAAAGCAAAAATACAGAACCTAAATACTACAACAGGGTGCATACTTTTAATTTTTATAGACACCATAGCTTCAATTTTAAAGCATCTGCAGTTCAATCCAGCACGGTAAAGCATTGATGAGCCATCAGAAACATACTGAAGCGTATGCAGCGCGCTGTTAAGCAGAGCAAGCACAATGTGTGCAGACAGAATTCCCTCTGCATTATAGATAAGCAGCTTTAGCTGTCTGTGTCCCTCAAAAAGACTGAAATCAGTCAATGGCAGCTTTCAATCTAAGCCCCGACGTATATGTTTCTAGTGAAACATGTAAAAGTCTCATTTCAGATGATGCTTGTGAGACTTACTGTATGATGAACATTATGTAAAAAGCAGAAATCCAATCCAGGTTTGGGTAAAGCGCAAACGCAGAAGGCGAAGGGAAAAAACTGAGCTGCTCTCTGGGAGGGTTTGGTTAAAAAACAAAGACTAATAGAAAATGATCTAAAATTAATTTCAGATGCATAGTAAAATAATGCCCTACTGTAAAGTGTTAAAGATTATGATGTTAAAGTAATGCAAGGCTGGGAGGGTGGTCCCTCTACTGGTGACACACAAAAAATGTTTTCTTAATCCCCTTTTTTGTCCATATTAAATGATTATGATTATAAACAATATTAAATAATAAACACACACACTTACAGCATGCGTTACCAAAAGCTTTAAGCTTTCGTGCTTTAAACTAGTCCAGCATACTTTACTTTTTAATAATAGTGATAGTACTTCACGATATTTAAATGTTAAGCAGCCTAATTAGTCGTCTTACGAATCTGATGTTAATTGTCTTCGTTAAATATCGCTTGCGATGGAGAACAGTGCTTATAATCTGCTTTATAAGTAACGTAAAGAGTTATATCGACATTAAAAAGCGTTAACGTTATTGTTTGATTACAGGAAGCAGGTGATTGTCCATGTGGAGCTCAGAAAACAGAGTTTATCTTCTCTGTGAAATGAATATAAGCAGGTTTTAACAGTATGGTACTCACATGACGATAGTCCTGAACATTTCTACTCAGAAAGAACCGCCTCTCCACAACTACGGGCATCCTGCTAACTGCTTAGAATTGTTAAATAAACTTAGAATTGGTTTAATATTTCATAACGAGTAAATAAAACATATCTGATAACTATATAAGCACTTATAAACTTCTGAGGAGCGCCTGCTCGAGCGCCTAAACACTTGAACCATTGTATTGTCGTTAATCCCGAACGTACCAATAAACCACTAGAGGGGCGACAAACATAACCGACGTACTCTAATGTAACTTTTGAATGTGCGATTAATACCCATTTACTTACACTAAACTGCCTTTACCTTGCCGCTGAGGATAGCTACGTGATTTGAATGATTAAACAACGAGCAGTGCTGTATTTCCTTCACAGCGACCCCTATGAGGTACAATGGACTGTTCCAAAATCCCTCAGCTATGATTTGCATACTGAGTCTTAGCTCATGAATATTAATTAGGACGCGCTGGGGTTGCTTAGCAACCTCACCGAAGCTTCCAGATACGTAACGTGCGTAATTAATATTCATAAGTCTGATGCAGGACTTGCCTAATAACTACCAGAGCTTCAATCTTGTCCGAGTCACACATACACTTTAAAGATTCTAAAGATATTGCTATAAAGTTGTTTCTCCGGTTCTCCAGATTTGTGAAATGGGCGCTGGACGCACAGAAGACCGCTTCAAAGCATATTTAAAGAGATGAGATAAGAGATCATTTGTTTAAACGCTTAAGTAACATAAACACACCGGAGGTGCATATTTCGCAATGACCCTAAAAGGCTCCTAAATAATGGGATTAACAGCAAACAAGCAAATATAGATTACAGTTTAGTGCAACATGCAGCTATTACTTTACTTACAACCAGCCTGAGACTGACTAGTAATATGTAACATGACTTCACATCAAAAAGAGTGACCACACTGACCAAATAAATAAATGACGTACCATACCAAGACATGATGGTGAATGTTGAAAATACATCAACGCCAACACACATTGGTGCATGTAACAAAAAAAAAAGGAAATCAAAATATCCATATTTCATATTAGTAAAAAGGTTAGTTATTCTATCATTGGCATCCAAGAGTCAATATTTTTTTCTTTTCTTAAACAGAAATACTAGAAAAAAAAGAAACTGTTTGTGTCTATTTTATGCAGAGGTGTAAAGAGTACCTGAAAACCATACTTGAGTAAAAGTACAGATACCTTACTGTAAAAATGTCTCCATTACAAGTCACCAATTCCAATAAGACTTTAGTAAAAGTCTTAAAGAATCCGATCTCGTACTGAATGTAGGCTCAAATAACACCAATAAAAGTGAAAAGAAAGAAACTTTATTTTTGGTTTTATTTCCTAATATAGAAATGAAAATGAACACCTCAATATTTCAAAATGGATTAAACAAGTCTGTCTCAGTCAAACTCAAATGTTCTAAAAAGGCACAAGTAAAACAATTCGTTTTTTCAAAAAAGCTATTTTGAGTCTACAATGGACAAACTGACTTTGATTTGATTTCGTCTCAGAGGGGGGCAATATTTTTATTCAACTTCAACAAAAGCAGCCATGTCGCTAATTAATGTGAAACACCTGGTATTTGGCGAGCTGCAAATTCACGTTCATTCAGCTCATATACTGTACAGTATCCAGTACAAGTACAAAGTAGCCCAAAAAATACTTAACTACAGTAACAAAGTCCATTTACTTAAATACTTTATACCACTGATTTTATGTGACTAAATTTTTTTTTTTAAATCATAGAATAACTTTTAAACATCCTCTTACAAATATACTGATGCCAGCTCCTTGAGGTAAGAAGAGAAATAAAAAAAAAAAGTTTTATATTTGAAGGCAAAAAATATGTAAAAATGCTAAGAATGACAAACAAAGTTTATATTTTGGAAAAATAATTAAGATAAAAATACCATATAAGATGAACATAATTAAAAGACAAACATAAATATTCTATATATAATAATGATCAAAAAGATCAGTAAACAGTAATAAAGAAAAAGTTTGGTGCATTTGGTCAACTTGTTTGAATAGCGTACAAAATACATGTCAACACAGGCAAGATGAAGAAGAATCATCATGAATGTTTTCATGAAAAATTCTGAGTAGTACCTGTAAAAGGGCCGGGTAGCTGGGAGCAGAGAGACGTCGCAGACACAAATACTGAGCTTCGTGGGACAAGGAAAACCTTTTGGAACGGCGTGACCGGAATAACTCTATTTGGTTGGACTGGTCACTGTAAAAAAACAACAACTATTAGTTAATAACAATAAGCATAGACTCATCAACAACAACAACAACAAATCTTAGTCACTGTATATATACACACACACACACACACACACACACACACACACAGTACTCTGTTTTACTCTGAATATATATATATATATATATATATATATATAAACTGAGCATGATCCATTATTTCTCACACAGAACTTACATAACCACAAGTCAGAATGACAGCATACACAGTTCTCATTTGAAAAAGTTGATCCGGTTGATCTGTTAACAGCTAAAACATGTTTAATAAATGTTAGTTTGTGTGCATGTAAATAAATTGCCTAACCCTGGAATTACACCTGATCATGCAGTATGCTTTGTAGCTTAGTCTGACGAGAAAATACACAACTTACAGGCTTAACAAAAGTGCTTTGAGTACATAAAGAAACTGTATTATAATTCACCAAACAAGTGCTTGCTCTGAATAGAGTATAGATGAACTCCCTGGCAAGAAAATTGTAATTATTAACCTCACTGTTTAGTGTAACTGCTCAAACATGTTCATGAGGTCTTTGCCAGCAAAGCAGCCAGAAGGAATGAACTGTTGTTTTCAGTCCTCGGGCTCAAAAAAATTGGAATCACCACTGATCTGTCCGAATCAGCCTGTTACTTTTTATTGATAATCTTGAGCCTAAATAAGTCAGAGGGACACATAAACACACTGAGAAAAAGAGAAAAGGAGGAAGCTGTCACTGGGGCAGTACTCTTCCAGAAAGTACTAATATACACACAATTAGAACACTTTGGGTTCTTTTGTGGTTTGAATGAGTTCCCTTTTAAGTCCACATTGTGAACATCAAAAGCACTAAGGTCAATTACAGCTGGTTCCTTTTCTAAAACTGTTTCATCTGAAGTGTGCAGTATGTGAAAACCTAAAAGGGGTCATCCGGTGCCACATGCACTTTTTCAAGCTGTTTGGACTGAATGTGTGTTGGGAGTGTGTGTACACAACCACCCTACAATGAGAAAGATCCACAGGTAGTTTTCTATTCATTTAATAAAAATAAGTTGCCCCTTCTGAATTCAAGCCATTCTCAAATGAATGTCAATGTGGCGTCACACAGACAGAGGCCACTCCCACAATAGTTGATTGACAGCAGCGTGTCACACAGACTGAACTGGTGTCTTTCCTCAGACCCGCCCTGAGTGATCTGTCATCAGACCGAGACGCAGAGACAAGAGAGACTCCTGAGAGATTGAGGTGTTTGTTGTTGAATGTATTAATGAACAGAGCAGAAGACATTTACTCCAACATCTGAGTGACTGAAGACGAGGAGGATTAAAGTTACGTTTGGTTCTGAAGGGAAACACTTGATCAACCGAAATGTGTTTATGTTCGTACAAATCATTCATGATCCATCCTCACCTACAGAAGCAGTGAGGATAATGTCTTTTAATGAATCTTTGCAAATCTCCTTTCCTAATAATGTGCTAATATTAGCTTGTGGAAAATTGCTTTTGTATGACCCCTTTAAGCAATTAGACCATGCATAAAACAAATATTTATACTGATTATCATCATCATCATATCCATAAACATTCAGTAACTGTTGATTTAATGTAATGTTTAATACCTTTTATGTTGTTATCATCAAAAATAGAATGCATTTCTTGCTCTTTGCTTTTTTTATGATACATTTAAAACAAGTTGCATACACCTAAAAAGTAGTTTACCTAAAATGAGCAAGCTAGAGTTTATCATGATGTAATCTGTAAAGCCTAATCGTTAAGGTCAGGGTACGTTATTATTTATTAGCATCCATAATTTAGATTTTCTTTGAACTTCAAATGATATACCAAGTAACAAAGTCATGCCTAGATCCTGTGGATGATTTTGCATTTTAGTTTCAGACATGTGACGCAGTAAATGAATGGTGCCACAGAAACCTAAACACACAGGAAGTCAGAAAGAAGGGCTGGGAACTGACTTCGAATCGCTTTGAAAGAAACTATTGTATTGCTAATGCAGCCAAGAACTTCTACTCGAAACGTAACAATAAAGAGACACACACTTCTTATATTGCTTAATAAAGCTTTAATTTATCTGTAATGACACAGTTTCCAGCTGTGGATTACGCATTCAGCATCAAGAGTACAGTACACAACATCTACAAAATAGTTGAAAAACAGAAGTCTGTCCAGCCATACCTTTACACTGCAGAAAAACCAACAGAACTCAGAGAACAACACATAAAAATGTACAACTTGATGATAAATTAAGCCTCAGGAAGCAGTGTATGTAATGGATATCAACCAAACTTCATAAATAAACTGTACAGATTTAAAAAAAAAAAAAAAAAAAAAAAATTAGGTAAAAGCTTTTTTACTTTTTTCAAATTTACAGCACGTGAAATAAAAGCAGTGGATCACAACTAGACTTTTTTTTTTTCCCGACTCTGATTGATGACCGTATGGTAAACCCGTAGCTGTAGTTTCTCTCGGTCGCTTTGGGATCTTGTGAAAGAGTGAAAATGTCACAACAGCACAGGCTATGACACTCATACTGGCTTCGGCTCAAGCTATTTTGAGACTGTCTACGCAGCTTCAGATCCTGTAAACGCAGCCCAGTTGATGCACAACCATTCTGTGCTACTTGTTTTAAGCAAATGCACATATTCTCACGTTCACGCGGCTCCATACGGGTCACCAGTCTTTCACAAAACATGTTAATCCAACAAAAAAAGTCCAGTTCCCCACAGAACGTTGCGATAACGCAAACCTTTCAGAATTATCAAAAAAAGGCAATATTTCTGCAAAACACACATTCAGCAGCTTTCTCTCACAGCCACACGAAGAGGGGAAAAGTCTAAACGGGAAATTTACAGTGCATCGTAGACTTTCCGTGAATGAGGTGAGGTTTCTTTTTGACACAATATTTCACATATATATCGTAAGAAGATACGGCTAAAGGGTCAAAGAGAGGAACTTGAAGAACAGTTGCAAGAAAATGCCAGCTTTCCCATTCCCTAAAATTTCTACTGTGATGTTCAGACGTTACCGATAGACGATTTCATGCGAAGGTACATTCAGTGTTAACCAAAGGTGCATCACATCGGGCCTTATTCAAATGCAGAAATGTCATTCATAAAACCATTCTTAAGTAAGGACTTCCTGAAACCATTATATTATCATTTTAAAACAGAATTCAATGCGATTGTTCATGCTAATCATTTGATTTATGTTATGCAGGAATTCATTAAATTTTTCGATTCAGTGGAAACAATTTACGAAATAATTACTGGAATAATTCGCAAAAATGGGTTTGCTGACCCCAACAGTTAATCATAAAACTGCAACAGTTACCCTAAACTGAATTTACAAAAGAATAGTTTTACCAATTCTTAAAAAAAAAATACAAATAAATTACTAGTAGTTTACGTAAGAATGTTTTTTTTAATGATTTGGCAAAAAAAGTTTGTGTTTGGTGAATGAGGCCCACTGAGGTACGATCAACGTGTAACAGTTCACAAAATCTGAAATGTTTATTATACCACAAATGGACAGAGAAATGGGTTTGGAAGCTTGCTTTCGTTTCACAGCCTGAATAGAGTAAAACTAATACAAGTATATGATTATTGCTAATTGATTGCTTCCCAAAAGTTCATTACTATTACAAACAAATGTCATTCATTTGGTGGCCTCATGCACAAAACACTGTTTATTTCCACAGTCAGCCCAAAGCGCTCAGAGGAAGAAAACCAGACGTACACACACACACACAATGCAAGGCTGGCGTTTAGTACTTCCTTAACGGCAGCTGATGGAATATGAAGACTCATGCACACGGCTCAAGCCAACAGGTGTTTCTCTGAATCATTATGGTTTTAAAATAACAGTTCAGGTGAGTGAGTAGATCATCTGTTCAACAATACTGCATGGGTTCTTTACGATCAGCGGCATGATTTATGAACGCATAGCATTCGAAAAATTAGGAGAATGCAGAAAGAGTGGTTTAACAAAGTGCTGGCAGTATAAAATAGAAACAAGCAGTTCCTCAAGATACAACCATGGGGGAAAAAAGGGGAAGATGGAGAAGAGTGTCAATTGTTTCGTGAATACTGTTTGACTGCATTTACATTCATGGGGAACGAGTGCGACTGTCATATTTTTTTGAAATGCAACAGAGCGTAAACGTAAAAAATTGAGTTTCGACTCAAGAAAATAAATGAGTACACTAACTTCTTTAAGTCAAGAGAATTTGGTTTAACTGAAATGGCATCGGATGAAATGTTTGGACAGTTTGCACTTACATCCAGTCAAACGTCAAGAAAATACTGACAGCTTCTCAAACAAACAGCAGCAGGGCAGGAAATGTGTTTCAGCAAACCCTGATCCTTGTACGACAGCAACTACTGCAGAGAACGAAGCGCAGCAAGATAAAGACCTTGAAGAAAAGCGTCCTGCTTGCTCTTCCGATGGCACTAAGATATGCAGACATCATGTTAAGGAGTAAACTTCAAGCTGGAATACTGCAGGGAGAACGTATGAGAGTCGTCGACAGCGTGCCACAATTCCCTAAATATCACCTCTACTGAAGATATTGCTCTGTCCGGTAAACATAAAATGGACCTGAGTGGATCCGTTTCGAGCATTCAAAAGTGTATAAAATATGGCAAGAGTGCTGTATGTTTAGAGTAACACTGTGCTAAGCAAGTGATCCATTCCATCCAAGGCTTCAGTCATTCTCCACCCCACAACTACCGTTAAAAACTCTACTGTTCGTCCACACTCATTATAAAATGGATATGAAATAAAGAGCTGTTTCATCCACCACTAAACAAGTTGCAGGGACCTTTAAAAAAAAAAAAAAAAAACAGTTAAATTTTAGGTGTTTATCAGGGTTACTGAAGTGCAGCTTCCTCGCCAGACATTGTTGAAACACAACTTCTCTTCTTCAGAACTTTTGGCTCATCTAGAACGAGGCCTCAATTGTGAAGAGACCGCACAGAAAAACAAAAAAGCACCAAGGACATAAATAATCTATTTGCTAAAGTCACAGGTTAAAAACTACCAGGAGTTGGAATAAAACCCAAAAACAAACAAACAAAAAAGTAGCAGTTCGTTTGTCCATCTGTGCCCACATCTTCTCGGTTCTGTGTCCTCGTGCATAGTCCCAGGCACACGGTGCCCTTTAAACATCCAAGATTTCCTCTGCCGTACCTCCGCAACGCAATCGGTAGCGTCCCGCCCTCCAGCTGATGGTGGGGTCCCAAAGAGCGGACAAGAAAATCTGAATTGTCATGGACTCCCTGATGAACCAGGCCACGGCGTAATCCAGCTTGGAGAAGGACGGAGGGCCACCCTTTGAGGGGAAAAATAAAAGGAGAATTACAACAAGACAACAAACGTTTCCATTTAAGATAAGGATATCTCTTTGAAGATCAACTTCGGTCAACCTTTGCTTGGAAGAGTTCTTTAGAGAGTTGATTGGAGGTCAAAAATGAATTGTTTCTTCAAATACGTCACAGAAACAATTAAACGAGGCTTGATTTTATGGATTTTAATGGATTGACAAAAACAATTGTTAAAGTTTGAGTTACACTTTAGTTTAAGGAGCAATTATCACTACTAACTAGTTGCACTTTTTTTTTTTTTACAGTGCGTGTTCATACGTGTACTTACACTGCACCTACCTAAGAAACTTCTGACTGAATTATATCATGTTTTTATCATTTTTTTCTTCTTCTAAAAACTCCAAAACTGTATTTGGCTTAAAAATAACCGTTAAAAATCTCTTCAAAAGAGTGAACTGAATAATACAATGAGTATATAGCAATTATAAACCACATATTCTGCACGACCATATTCTACATCCATTGAACCCAATACCTACTGTAACCTTTCTAACTGTTAATGAGTGGCAATTTAAAAGTTTATGGCAATAATCGTGGTTAATGGTTTATTAACAGCATGAAACGGACCATAAAGTCCACTCATTTTCCAACTCCCCTAGAGTTAGTTTTACTGTTGTTGAATCCATTCAGACTAGTGTTGTCTCAAGATTAAAAAAAAACAAAAAAATGAAAACATCACAGCTCTAGTGTTTTTTAAGTGGCACACACAGAAATGTAAAGGTATTTGCAGCAACCTGTCAAAATAAAGACATTGTGCTGGAAGTATTATTACTACTTAGAATAATGTATGTGATAGGCTACTACTACCACTACTGTTTTTTAAGAGAAGAAAAAAAAACACCACACAATATTTATTTTTAATCTGAATAGTAAATCCCTTTAATTTACAAAAAATAAAACATGTGTTTCAATTTCATTCATTAAAAGAAATTACATTTGTGTGAAACTTGTTTATTGTTTTTCATAGTTTTATTACTTGTGGAAAACCCTGAAATGCATTTTTAATTAAGTATGGAGTGGCATTTTTTTGGTACATTTTATTATATTATGATGTTTTTAATTAGCATGCGTTTGTGTTTTGCTTTGGTACCATGGATTTTCACTGGTATCGGACACTTTGGTACCGTGACAACACTAATTCAGACGATCCCTGCGTCTGCTGCACTCACAGTACAGCAGCGAAGTTCCTTGCTTATCGCTCCAGAATGATACATCAGCCTAGAAATCCTAGTCGCACATGATATAACTACAGAAGAGTCCAGTTTAAAATAAGAAAAATATTGAAACTCTGGTCATTTTTGAGCGAGAGATGCCAACGGTCTAATCAGATTCAATGATCTTTGCTCATTGCAAGCCGGAGATATAATGAATAGATTCAAAAACTGTAAAACTCAACTCTTTCACTCTAGGGGAGTTGGAAAATGAGCCTATTTTCAAAAATAGTGGAGCATTCCTATAAAATAAAGAGTGTGACTTAAGTTTGATGCGTGTCTTGTCTCACCTGTACTCCTCTCAACTGGATGTAATCCGAAATGAACCAGGCCAGGCAGTGGCACAGGAAAAACACCATAATGTCCCAGCGAAACACATGATGGGCAGCCCATCCGATGATAAGACTGGCCACGAAGCACTCTGAGATGGGCTCGATGATGGTGGCCGGCAGCATGTTGATTCTTAGTTTGGCCCATCTAGCAAGAGCAAATAACAAGCAAAGATGAGCTCAAGATGTACCAAAAAATGGGAACTGGTATCATCTTAAGCCATAAAAACAACATAATGTGTGGACAGCTTATTCTGATAAACGCATCGAAATCGTACTGTGACGCCATTTAAAAAGGCAGGAATCCATCACGAACGCCTTTAGAAAAAGCTATTTGTAGAAAATTGCAAACAGACACAAAAATAACCCAGTCCCATCACAGCGCCCGAGGTGGCCCCATCAGGAAAACAGATTGGTTTCACTAGCAGACATAAAAAAGCTGATTGAACAAGCGCTGTACCTGATCATGCGAGACTGGAATTGTGCAATGGAGTACGAGCCAGAATTCTGCATGGCTACCTGCGTCGCCATGGAAAACTTCCATCCTCTGCAAGAGAAACAGCACATCATTGCACTGGCAAATAAAGGACATTTTAGCAGAGGCTGAAAGATACGATTCTCAACACACCAAGGAATATTTTCATTCAAAACTATTTTGCTTAAGATTTATTCACCGACATGCAGCTCCACACCCATACGACCTTGAGATCTTTTCCACAAAATTAAAGCATAGGGAAACCAGACTGTCAAGCTATAAATAGACATTACATTTTAATGTGTGCATGCAAGCTAAATGCTTCTGTAAGCCTTCTACTGATTTGATAAGGAAAAGATGGAAGTGAATTAGATTTGGTTATTTTCGTTTTTATTTTTTTTGTGATGGTTTTAGTTTTAGATTTGGATTTATTTGAAGTTTCAGTCATTTTGTTTCAGTCTTATTTCATGTTGGGTTATTTTATTGTTTTACAGTAAGTTAAACTAAATATATATATATATATATATGCAGTGTATATATATATATATATATATATACACACA
>JAUMHI010000051.1:2525301-2543033 GCA_032359435.1 Enteromius unitaeniatus
GTCACCAAACTGACGTCATCAGAGAAGGCCCATTGAGGGGATTTGCATTTTTAGATTTGGATTAAAGATGAAGGCAAACAAATAGTTTTTGTTGATTGACTTGTACGGATAAATTGTTAACCACAAAAGTAGCAATGTGAGCAAACAAAATAAATATAGTCAGTTTTGATTTCATGTCAACTTTAGCCCAATTCTGCTGAAAAAACGCAGACTTGGCAACCCTGCATCCAAAAACAGCTGCAGGAGTCAGATTTGACTGAATGACTGAAAAGACCATGCTGGAGTATTTCCTGCTCAGCAGATCCTGAGCTCACTGACAAATATATTATCTTGCAAGATGTGCTATAATGTTTAAAGAAATGGACACAAAAAAGTGTGAGTGAAACACATGTGGGAGCAGGTGGCAATGTTCAGAAATCCATTGGGAATGGGATTAAGAAATCTGCTGAATTCCAGACATTTTGGGCTATTGGGAAATAGCCAGATGCATTTTTTAGGTCCAAAAAGATGAAATGTCTAGTAAAGAGGATGTATGGTCATCCTAATATAACACTTAACAGCTCGACTCACCCGGCAGTCTCTCTGAAGAGTCTTCATCAAGGCGTTGTATGTGTCTGCATCAAAGAAAAGACCTTCGTGCACCTCCTGGAAGTCCAGATCTTTAAAGGTCGGGGAGGATTTGCCGCGCTCCTTCCGTGACGCTCTGCGTTTATAAGTGGAGCCCTTTAAGTCATATTTGTAGTGCATTTTCAAAGAGCGAGGCAGAACATTGTTCATCACCACCAGTCGGATATTAACACCTCCACATTGAATACAGTACAGCCCGTAAAACTTCGGTAAGAGGGTCCTCGGGTTCTGATTCAGATTCTGAAATCAGAAAGGAAAGACCAGTTTAGAATATTAGAAGAGCTTACTGGTGTAAAAAAATACTGTACATTTAATGAAAATTGTAAGCATGCATAATTTTTGCAAAATGATTCATTTATTAACATTTTAAGTTAATATGTGTAGTGTAGTCCTGTATATTTCTATAGAAAAAAAGGATTATCTGTAGTTGTTTTCTGTAAATTAACTGTAAATAACCTACTGAATTGAGAAAGCAGTGTATAGTGCAGTTCCTCGTTATTATTATTGTGGTGATTGTGTGGCTCACCATGTAGTAACCTGGAAGCAGCTTCTGCAGAAATTCAGCTTCTTTGTGCTGCACGGTCTTTATGATAAACTCATCATCACTGGTTAAGTAAAACCATGAACTACTTGCCCCGGGGTTTGACAGCTCTATCAGAGGTTCTTTACAAATAGAGTACTGCGGATGAAAAAAGATGCATTATTAATGTAGATTCTTCAGAAAATCCCAAAACAAGTGCACTTGGATTATTTTCAAATGGTTTTATTTGGACAATAGTTTGTCGAGGGAAAACCCTTATGTTCCCTAATCTAAAGGGTTACCATTTTTATTATATACGTATATATTCATAAAATAATTTTAAATAAATAAAACATTCATTATATTTAACATTTAGAATGTTAAATTTACCACCAATACACTTTAATTAGTGCTGTCAAATGATTAACTGCAATTAATGGCTACCAAAAATAAAAGTTTTTGTCTATATAGTATATATGTGTACTGTGGATATTTATTATGTATATATAAACACACACACATGAATGTATATATTTAAGAAAAATATGTAATGTTTATATTTTCTCTCTCTATGTATATATAGAATATATAAACATTTATATTTGTATAACATACAAATATTCTCTCTCTATATATATTTATATATATATATAAATATTGTACGTGTGTGTTTATATATGAATAATAAATATACACAGCACACAAACATATATTATGTAAACAAAAACCTTTATTTTGGATGCAATTAATTGTTAGCACTATATTTTAATAAAAAATAAATTGTGAGGAATGGGAGTTTTCTTCACTCTTTCCTGAGAATAATTACCATCTAGAATTTTATGATTCTTGACAGTTAATCATTTCATCATCTTTCATGATTGTAATAGTAAGCCTCATGTGGTTTCTTGGTCTTACCAAATAATCGTCTGGTTTAATCCCAAAGAGCTCCCTAAAGTAACGGAAAGCCAAGGGAGCATAATTTTTAAAGCGAAAGTCAGGATAATGGTGAGCTGGAGTCAGATTACTGCCTTCGCTGAAAAACAAAAATATATAACACAATATTTAAAAATTGTGTTACTAAGAAAACGTATAGCTCTGTTTCAAATCCCTTAGTGACTCTATTCAGCATTGTTACCAACCAATCACAATAGATATTCAGCTGCACTAATTAATTTTGCAGTAGATATTAAACAAACTAATTGAACTTTGGAACGGAGTCACTATTTAAATAGTGAGTATATGGCAACCACACGCTTCATCTGCCATTACCTCGGGAGAAAGACACTCTCAACCACGTAGAAGTCTTGCATGAGAACATCTCTGTCTGGTTTGGAGGTCATGTTGCCGACTGTGTAGCCGATGCCGAGCTGGATGGCTCCTCTCAAGGCTTCAGCTGTGGGCTGGAGACAAACACACACAGAAAACGAATGTAAAACAGCCCCTGATCATGAGTAAATACTGACACATGCAGGAAAAGCAGTCATCACTCCACAGAGATAACACCATCCTTATCAGCACTACAAACACACATGAGAGGAAGTTGAAGACAAGGAAGTTGAGGCATATGACTATGTTTGAGGCCTGGGTTTACAAGAATTAATTTATGCTAGAGTGTCACAATCACGATTACTTAGCAATGCCTTGGCAACCACACACAACGAATTAGGACTGTGAAAAAGACCTCAACTATTACATAATACATTATGATTACATTAGTTTTTTGTTTTAAGAAATCATGTCCATTTAATCATGTCTGTACATTATTATTATTATTATTATTATATTACTGTACTGTGGTTTTTCCTCAGTAATGATTCTATTTAGATTCTCATAATACATTAAAGAAAATAATCCTGTCCAGACAAAAAAAAACAAAACGAAAATTTAAATAAAACTAAAAGGTAGTACCTTACACACTTCCCTAGTGAAAAATAAATATACCAAAATGTATTTTAAATACATTTATTTCATTTCTTTTTTTAAAAATTATAACATTTTGCACCTAATATATTTTTATTGTGTAAAGGTAGTGTTTCATCAGATTCACTTTAATTATCTTGCATTCAAAGACATTTTTGTTTTAGATGATATTATATTAATAATATTATTATTATTAGAATACAATTAATATCAATAGTGACATTAAAACACATTTTAGGCTTAAGAAATGTGCAATAAAGAAAGTCTCAAGTAATATATTAGTAAATGTGTTGAGAGACTATACTGGCAATAAATATGAAATAAATGTGTTTTAAATACATTACTTTTTACTAGGGTAATATTAATACTTTATTTATAATAAAAACCATTTGTTTTTTCAGAAAGTCAAATAAGTTAATAAACGTTGAATTTTTTATGATTTAAATGATTTATAAAATCCGCTGGTTAATGTGAAAATAATCTTCATGGATTTCTAATTTGTATTTTTTTTTATATGTGGGTCAAGATTTGCTATATGTATACGCATACATAAAATAGACATATTCTTAAACACTTTTTGTGAAATGTAAAAATGTTTGACTCAAAACTGTTCTGTCTTTGTTCCAGCTACTTCTATACAGGAAATAACAACAATTCTATAAAGCCTTCACATCATTTTGTGGCCATATATCCATTATGTGAATTTCCTAATATCCCTAATATGATGGGGCTCCTGATGAATGGTACACATGGCACGACACACGGGTATTACGTAACAGTCAGCAGGAAAACAGCATTTCAGACCACAAGTATGACAAATCAGAGAGGGATATGCAAAAATCAAATCCCACTAAATCCCAAAAGAGTTCGCAGCACAAACGCTACATTGTGCCACAGAAAAATATGCTGTGTTGAGCAAAAATAATCTATTGCACACAAAGGCCTTGAAACCGGACAAGTCATTTCTCCTAAACACTGAAAATAAGCAAAGAGACGCTAGCCAAAGACTCCTGCTTCTCAGACTTTCCTCCTTAGAAGACCTCATGTGTCTTATTTGAGTTTCAGAAGAAATATGCAACAATATTAATCATTTTAAAGCTCTATACTCTTACTGTATGCCAACACAATTTTATGTTTCTGAGGAATTCTGGTTACATTAGTACATTAAAATGCAACTTTATTTACATTAGCAATACATTATTTTATTACAAGAAATGTAAGCTACTAATTGAACACGTGTATGAGTTTATTAACTCATCTATTTCTGGTCTAAATACTTCATATGTCAAATTAGAAGTGAAAGTAAACTAGATCCATTGATCACTACATACAGATTAAAAATCGTGCTATTTATTTTACACACCTTTTTGTGGTCTTTGCCCCCGGGTTTTTGAGGTCTTCCACCTCCGGTCTCATCTGCCGTTGAATTCATCTATTATTTAAAGTAAATATGTAAAACACATAACAATTAGTATTGTAAAAATTGCTAAATTAATGTCTCAAGGCTCAAATGAACATAATAAAGGTGTCCTATTAAAATAAGAACATGCAAAGGTAGCTTCAGCCGTGAGCGCTGTGCACATTATCAAACAGGAAATGAAGTCATGTGATGTTCCTGTTCTTGGTAGAACTCAACGCTGCTGATGAGTTGCAGGAGATGCAACTCTAAAGCAACTTATTAGAAAGTTTCCTACTGACATGATTGAAACCTTTTTGAATGATGCAGCATATGCAGGATATAGTTGCAGTTCTGCTTAGTGACAGGATGTTGATAACAAACAGAGGAGGTAAAACACATGCAAAATTGAATACTTTTCCTTTTCAAACAGCAGTGCTCTATTCAAATGAAGCTGTCAATAGCCTCAGGGAACATAAAAGTTGTTTGTTTGTATGAATGAACGTTACTAAAACACGTCTGGGTATCATTTTAGCAAAAAGTGAGGCTGTAAGGAGAAAGATAGACCATATGCAACAATATTAATCGTAATCAGATATGATTAAGAATTAGTTAATGCATAATGCGTGAATTAATAATATTATTATTATTCATTTATTCATAATCCTTAAACATTAGTTAATACTTAAACATAAATTATTATTATATTTTATTTACAATCCTTAAGAACTAGTTAATGCATAATACATTAATTATTATTATTAATTAATTTATAATCCTTAAGAATAGGTTAATGCTTAATGCATGAATTCTTATTATTTATTATTTTGTATTAATAATCGTAATATTAACAATAATAGTCATGAAAATTAAAATTTCTGATCATCAAGAATTAGTTATTGCATAATGCATTTACGTATAATAATAATTATTAATTGTTTATTCATATACTTTTATTTATTTATTTTACAAATCTGCTTCACTGCATATTGATATTTGAAAAACTACAATGCAAATCAAAGCCATGTGATGCAACCAACATATAGAAACTTAAAAAATAAAGTAAAAAAAAATAAAAAATAAAGTAAAAAGCCACATCTGAAATACCATAGTAACAACCTAGCAACCACCTATAACAGATTTGAACCTCATCGACTTCACAACCCAGACAAGTTGTTAGCATGTTTTGGGAATTACATAAACACACATGCTTAACTGTATACACCCCCTTGGCCAAGTTTGTGATCAGGACTCAAACCTTTTACACTCTCAGAAAAGTTATGCCTTCCAGGGTACAGATGTTTATCACTTGTACAGAAAGACCAACAATTTGTTTCAACTTATTTAGCCCTAAACGTTTCATAGTACTGCCTTAATTACAATATTACTACTATAAAGTACTTATATGCACTATTTAGGAGTAGATAAAGTAAGTGTAGTTCCTCAGTGGCAGGCTGTTGCGTCCTTAAAGATAAACCTTTTGCACTTTTCCTTTTGACAGCTTGGCATTTTCCTTACCTTGTAAACTGTTCTGCTGTGCATTAGACGTTAGAGTCGCTGCATATCCAGGTAAAAATGACTCCAGGCGTCTAGTGTGGGAAGAAAAAATAGAACATGAGTAGGTGTCAGGGGTCTGTCAGTGACTGATAATGAAAGTGAAAGACATTAAGAAAGGAAACGGTGAAAGTAAACAAAGATGGAAAGAACATGTTATGAGAGAAATGGAATAAGTGAGCATCTAAAGCTATTTATACACGCATTAACACATGACAAGAGCTGTGTGAAGGTTCGATCCTTCCAGAAATGACAGATCACATGCCCACACGCCACTGAATGTTATAAAACAGATTCTGCAAGATATTCAAATCTGACGGCCGATGAGCACAGTTAATAATCTGATGGCAGAGCCACTAAACAAGCATGTTTCTCAGAACTTCTAACTCAGTAGTAGTTAGAAGATGTCTCAAAGCATCCTTTAGCTGCAGGGCTAACTAGGCATTACTTGATGTTGAAAGCTCCTTCTTTGACGTCAACAGAAATCAAGACCCCATATTTGGCTTGCTAATAGAGATGAGAAATCAGCTGTACATACCTCAGCGACACTAACTGCTACAAACCAACTCAGCAGCTAGTGGTTTGAAGTTTTCCGTTCTGAGCGGCTCCTCGCAGTACACACTAATATCAAAGAAGACGGATTTGCAATTAATCATGCAATCTTTCCTAAGTCGCCTGCCTGGTCCTCAATGTCCCTGCCCACAAAATAAGCAAACGATCCTGGCCGTAAGTAAGTACGTAAGAGTCTTGAGGCATGGCCTGCAAGGTAAGGAGGATATTGCTTAAGGCGCTATTGTTTTCAGGGCTTTGCTGATTTGCTCGCATCTGTGTCAGCGCTGTGGGTCATCTGATATACAGGGCATAAAGCTATAAACGTTCAACTTTAGTGTACTTTGTGCTTTATAAACAGTAAAAGGAATTTGCCCAGCATTTTAAAACGAACCGGGGGGTTACACTTTATTTTGAGTCCACTTTAGACATTTTACGAACTGTAAATAACTTCGCAATTACATGTTAACTAACTCTGAGTAGACAGTTAGGGTAGGTTTAGGGTTAGTAGAATAAGTTGACAAAGTTTCTGATGTTGTATATGTTGTGGAGTCATTAAAATAAAGTGTTAGAAGATATTAAGCAGACAGTCTACTAGTAGACTAGTAGAATAGCTAAAGTGGACTATCGAAATAAAGTGTTACCAAATGGAGCTCTCTTGAAAACAGCGAAAATTAAACTAGGTACAATGTATAAAAGTGCAAATAGAATCACAACAGCCATAAAAATCAGTAATATCAACATAATTATTAGTGCTGCATGCTACAGACACAATATGAAAGGTATTTATATTTTATAAATTTATAACTATTTTAATTATTTTTATAATAAAGGTTTGGGGAGGGACATAAAGTTTAAGTCTAATAAAGAAAAAAAGTCAACAGTTTTTATTTGATAATTTTTTTATTATAGATGTCTTTAGAAGGAATGAGGGTTGAAAGTAATTATTTTCCACATATTAATTTCTTTTTTTTGTGCAAAAAAAACTAAACTTTACTAACATTATAAGTAAACCAAATACAAATGAGTAATAATAAAAAATACATTTACATAGATAACATTATTTTTTTTATTGGGACAATACAGCCTTCCCCAACACTACCTGGTAACCCTTTGTTGTTAAACACCAGTGAGGAACTTTATTTCTACTTCTCAAATATGTCCTTTAGTTTCTATTGAAAATAAATGGCTGGAAAAAGGTGAGTTCAAACTCTAAATTTGTCAATTAGATCTAAAGTTTCCACCACATGCCTTCCTCTTTATGCCAGTACTGCTGCTGTATATCAAGTGTAAAGTTTTGTAAAGTTGTCTATTTATGCGTATAAATAAATATGAGTTTGCTAACTTTTATTACTTAAAAAAATAAAAAATAAAAAGAACAAATTCACTTCACTGCTTGCTTATTCATGGTTGATAAACTTGTTTTTCTGGTAAATTAAAGTCATGTAGTGCAATTAACAAACAGAAACAGAAAAAACGTAAGTTATATTAATCACATAGCAACACCCTAGCAACAGGGACTTTGTAGCAACAGTATTTGTGATGGGAGTGAGATTCTTAGATTATTTTACCACTAGCAATCATTCAAAATACCCTAGAAACCACATAGCAACACAACTTTTAAAAAGTCTGTTCCCTTATTGGCATTGCTTAAGTGCTTTCATACCTTATATAAAATGTTATACATAAACGAATGTGTCACAAGCTGTTAAAGGAGATGTAAGGTCATAAACAAGCAGTTGCGTATAAACGAGCACAAGCTTCTTAAGGATCAGACCAGCTAAGAAAGCGTTGCTTTCAATAACAAGAACCAAAAATAGGTGCAGTTATCTAAATGTGACTCTCAAATTAAAATCAGAGAAGTAATAGTATCTATAGTCACTGTTCTTAAAAGGTTTATAGAAATAACTGAAGCTCAGAAATGCCACATGGTCCGAGGATTTCCCGTTTTAGATTTCCCGATCCCTAATTCCAGCTCTCATGACCCAATGATTGCATAACTAATCTGGCTGGTAACAAGCCAGTACGTTATATGTATGGGTAGACTTATCTATAAAAGCCTATCTATAAATCTCTCGCCACAACTGGTTAGTTAGACACACACAAAGATGGAAATTTTCCAGGGCAGCTGTTCTAAAACCTGGATGTTCTCAAGGGTCTAATCGTGTTTTTCAGACAGGGAACAAAGCGTTTGCCAGAAATAAGGATATTTGCAAGCCAAATCACAGGACGCCAGGATCAGCGGGGCTGAAATTTCCTCAAATCCTACAAAGCGCACAAAAACCTAATTTTTTTAAGCTATCACATCATCATTACGCCCTCACACCCGGCCTGGATTGAAACAATAGGTCTTTATCAGTGGGGAGAGGCGTGGATTCACGCACAGAAGCATAAGGACTGTTTGCATTTGGCGTGGAGTGAGAGGAAGGCAAATGACACGAGTCATGACATCAGCGATCACATGACCCGCTCAGATCGCCTCTGTAAACATGGGGCACCCATATAAAAACAGAGCACTAGGCTCAGAATTAAATGGAGGACAGTGACCAACACAGATGGAATGAGATGAGATGGAAACAAACACAATTCAGATTTATTTACTGCATGCTAAGTATATTTTAAATCTATTAATTACATATCGCTTGAGACTTACCGATACAAATATTAGAATTAAACTTTATTTGGATTACTACTTGTGCACAATGCACATGACTTAATATTAAGCCTAAAATGTGTCACTACTGATGAGGACTGAATTATCTTTAAATAATATTGCTCTTTGAATGCAAGATATTTAAAGTGTACCTGAAGCCCACTTGCAATAGTTCAAATATACTTCAGCACTACATCCGCGCAACTGAAGAGCATTAAGTACAACATTAGTTGTTCCAATTGACGTATACCAGTTTTTATTTTTATTTTACTAAGGTATACATGCAGTGCCATCTACTTTAAATACGACATGCACAATAATATACTTGTGCACTCATCTGTTTATAATCATGCCTTCTTCTGAATAGCAATAAAAGTGGTTCTTTGGCTCGTAATCATAGGGGAACCACTTTAAGTGCTACATAGCATCTATATCTTTAAATATAGCACCTTAACATGTTCTTTATAGGTACTTAAATTGGTTCACCTAAGATCTGTGGAAGGACCTTTTTTATGTGATTACCCAAAATACACTGTTATTAACTGCTGATGATTCTGATTGGTCAGTGACTTTCTGTGGTTAAATATTTTGTATAATGACGCTAAAGAATGACCACTGTCCAAATGAGTTGCTTCCTTTTTAGCATAATAAAAAATTCACTGCAATCAACGTGTGGTATCTATATACTTATTTATTTTAGACGGTTTATTTTGTGTAATAACTAGCTGACTAAGCCATATCCTTTCCATTTTCCCCATTTTAGTGCTCAAGCTGCCTTGTGGCTGGAAAATATTGTTCATTTTTGAAAGAATGTTGTGTTAAATATTTAGATACTGTAAATTGTACTATACATCAGTCACCCTGCTCTCCAGATATCTGCATCGACCATTAAAAAACACCCAGTGAGTTCAAGTTTGAAGATACCACCATGTAGTTTCCAGCCCTCCATTCATTTCAATGGCAGTCTGTGATGTAACACTCATTTCTTTAAACTTTTAGCTGCATAACATGCAAAGTATCCGAGGCTCGGGCTCAAATGTCGAAGAGCGTTTGAGGAAGTACATCCTTCTCTACTAATAAACCACCTTCCCTCAGAACAAAGTGCAGCCCTGTGGGTTAGTCATTAGATTTTTCACTGATGTTAATTTATAAATGCAGAATATGACAGCAGGCACGCTCTTAACCCGTTCAGCCTTTTACATATAAACAATAAACATATTCGGTTTACTGTTAAACGTTATGAACTAAATATGATTATCTTCTCTGTGTGTGTGTGTGTGTGTGTGTGTGTCAGAGCTTATATGAACATGGACGTCAACTCGTAACCAAACAAAGCATTAAGCAATATGGAATAATAAAAGAGCTTACCTTCAGGGTTTTTATTTTTTCTGACAGAAATGTAGCCTGTGTTTCATTGAGTGATGGTTTGTTTCTCAGTGACATCTGCGAGCGTGTCGAGCTTCAGTTCGCCTGTCAAACTCTCTCCGCCCACAGCATCAAACATGTTTTCGGTTTAGCGAAGGAAACAAGCAGTCAACCACTGAAACAGTCAGTCCATGCTCAAAAAAACGTGATGTCAGGACATTCAGTTTTTTCTTTTTACTTCATTTGAACAGGTAAACACTTTATTTTACGGTTACACCTATTATACATACCAGCTATAAGTCCAATTTACAAAGTGTGCAATATGTTTCTGTAGAAGTGCAATGCACTGTGCACAGCTCAAGTAACATAGCTTCTGTGAACGTTTTTTGTGCAATACACTTGTTCAGCTTACGTACTTAATCTTAAATAATATATACCTAACTGCTCTTACACACACACACACACACACATATATTACTCTGTTATTTATGTGGCTTAACAGGACCTGGGGTCCTAATGTCGTACCATAACATGAAAGTGTACTGGTATGACAGTAAAGAATCCTTGAATTAGTTGCTAATAAGCATGCATATTACTATATATTAGTGCTTATATATTAAGCATATATTAATACCTCATTCTACATCTCTAATTCTACACAATACCTAAACTTAACAACTACCTACTAACTAATAAGCATCAACTTAAGAATTTATTGAGGGGAAAGTTGTAGTTAATAAGTGTTACCTTATTCTGAAATTTAACCTGCATGCTCTAATAATAAACATTGGTGAATTATTAAATTAGTAATATTAATTTCAATATTACTACTTTAATCATAGATCACTTACATTAGGCTTACCACAGCATTACGGAAACCTTGCCAATAAATGTTTTATTTATTTTTAATATTATGTTCAGATAATGACTCAAAAACATACCAGCTAAAAGCTTTGAGACAGTTTTACAAGCATGTTTAATACATATTGGTAAAGAAGGGTCACCCAAAAATGCAACTGTAATATGATTACAAAAATTCTGTATCTACATTTTCAAATGCAATGGCAATTGTTTAACTGTAAACAAGTATACGCCTTTTTTAAGTGTAATTTCCTTTAAAGAGGTTTGTAAAGAATTTGAAAGACACTGTTACTGAAATGTGGCTTCTAAGCATTTCAATTTCAGGTTCATGCATTTGGCCTATCACTGTCTACATTTCAATTCAACCAAATAATCTACAAATATGAATCAGATTAATCAGTCGTCATGCAAACTCCTCAGTCATTCACTGAACTCGTGCTGCATACAGCAAACATTTGGAATTGGATTGGGTCTGTTAAAAAGCATTTCAAGGAGGAGGAGGTTCGCTGATGAACGGTACAATGAAAGGGTGATGTGGTGAGACTCCTCACACTTCAAAACCACCACCGTCTGCAAATTACAGACAGGCTTCATTTCCTCTTACACCTATGCAGTTGTCATCCGTGTGAAGGTGGCAAGTTGGCAACAAAGATGCTAAAATATTACTCACCTGTGCTTTTTTACCTTTAATCTGACTCTTACCAGACTTTCATTTACCTCTTGTATCTTCCAGCAGTGAATATCCAAACAAAAAGATTTAAATCACAACTACAGGTTGTACAACAGAGCAGTGATAAAAATCTTATTCACCTGTGCTTTTTTATCTGACATTTACCAGTGATTATTATAACTCAGTTGACTGGTAGCATTTTCTCTTGTAACATCCAGGCAGTGAACATCCCTATAATAAATGACAAAAGATAGAAAACTACAGGTAGTACAACAGACAGCAACAATTCTCACCTGTGCTTATTTCTAATTTAGCATTCACCAGAGCTTATTTAACCTCACGTGACAGACGCACTATAACGAATCCAATGTTTATATTATTTTCAAGCATATTGTCCCGCGAATATTACATTATTCAACTTTGCAAAAAATTAAATAAAATAAATAAATAGCCTATATTATTTAATCAAATGACAAAAAATATCCATGTGGGGTTTTGTTTTATATTCATTGCACAAACAATGTAGGCCTACTTTTCTGAATATCAACACTAATGTGCTATTAATCTTAATGCGCTAAGAAACATTGTTCTGTTCCTTGTATTAATTTGTCTTTGAAAGAATGGAGTGATTCAACCGTCTATTCAGAGGAACTCATTTCCTGCGTCCCAATGTATATTTCCACCCTCCCTTAATAGTGTTCAGAACCACTAATATCACATAGATTTTAAGATGGATAGTATGCACACTGGGACGCAGGCACTTGTTTAGTTTATAACTGAATCAGTTGTTTTGAACAAATTGTTTGATTTGAATGATTCAATACATAATTAATAAAACAGGGACTTGCTGCCTGTAATGATTGAGCAAAGGACACAGTCGGATCCAATAGCAAAGTGTTTAATGATGAACAACAAGCTGAGGTCGATAACGGCAGACAGGATTGTAGCAGGCAAATCCGTGAGAGAGAGTCCAGTAACAAGCGATGGGTCAGGCGATACACAAACAGAGCTCAGGGGGTAAAGGCGAGAATCGTGGTCAAAAGGCAATCGAGGTCGGCAACAGGAATCCAGGTAACTAACAATACAATGCTATGCTAAAGTTCGACTGGCACTTCCAGCAGATCATTACACTGCCACCTAATGACTGTTTTGTTACCACCATTTATTTATCAACGATAGACCTAACTAAACCAGCCAAAAATTAATTCAGCAAAATATTGTCTTAAAATGGGATTTCGTTACAAAAGTATTTTTTTAACATATAATCACATAATGTCACACTATATAGGTTAAACAGCATTTTGAGAAGGATTCTTACTCTTAATTTCTAATCATTTATATTTATGCCATACACAAGCAACATTTTATGTACAGGCTACAATTTTAAAGATAATGATATTCAGCTCTCAGTTCCATTGTCATAATATGAGTCATGGTTTAGGGGAATTGACCAACAAATATTTTTTAAATTAAAATAACATTCCTTTTCCGCTAAAGCATTTTTTCATTTATGCCTCGGCAGGTCAGGCAGGTGCGTATCTGCACACCCTAGCGGTGTTACAGCCGTACTGAGAGAGCTCAGTGAGCGCGACCAGGCAGATGTGGAAGACATCTTCCTCCTTCGAGCCGTCGGACCATGTCTCCGACTGGCTCCTCGCCTTCAAGACTGCCGTCTTGTTGGCGCTCACTTCACTCAAGAGAGTGTTTCCTTGTCAGTTTCCTCTTTGGGGGCCAATTTTGGGACATCTGCTTAATGAATTCATGACAGCACGTCTTGGATTTTCAGAAGAGGGATGCCTGTCATCTTCTGTCTTCCTGCCTAACTAACTCTCCCTGATTCTGAGCTACTCCTGAATCTGTTCCTGCTGAAACCATTCATGCTGTAGTATCTCCTCCATAGTTGCTCTCTCGGTCCGGTTATGAGTCAGGCAGCGACTTATCAAATCCTGCAATCCTGAACAAGTTTTTCAGTGGTTAGTCATATATGTTCTTTTAAGTCCATGTGATGCATTAATATTGTCAAGTATGAAAATAGCTTCTGAAATATGTAGCATGCATCATGCTTTGTGTGTTTAAAAATGTTAACATCACTGTGTTAGTTGATTGTTCTTTCTCACCTGTAGATACTCTGATGTTAAAACTCAGACTTCTATGCATGTCTTCAACTCTGTTAAAGGGCTCACGTTTGCACACCATAGTGTACATCATTACACCCAGAGACCAGACGGTTGTAGGCTCTGCCCAATATGTTAAGTTCCTGTAGTACTCAGGTGGGCAGACTCTTCCTGTTCAAGAAAGCAAGAGATATCCAGGTTTAACAATCATTTATTATCTTTTACCCGCAACTCAGCCAAATGTCCATCTGTTCCTTGTTCTCATTAAATCACTACACAGACGTTAGACTTTTCATTAGGCCTTACTGCAACAGTAACACGACCAACTCACCTGTAAATCCGCCCAAGTAGCCTGAACTTTTGACGAGGACACTGCAGCCAAAGTCTATCATTTTGACTTGATTCGTCTTTGTGTTGATCAGAAAGTTATTCAACTTTATGTCACGGTGGAAGACGCCTCGGTCCAGGCAGTGTTTGGCCCCCAACACCACTTGATACATCAGGCTACGAATCTGTGACTCGTTTGCTTGCTGCATATTGTTAACCATATATCTGAGCAAGTCCTTGCACGGCTGTGGATATTCCAAAATGAGGATGTACCGGTCCTCCTCTTCAAACCATTCCAGCATGTAAGCAATGTAGGGGCTTAACGGAGGTCGTTTCAGCAGCAGGTTTACAGCCACTTCTGCAAACAATGGCTTTGAAGAGCCAGGCTACAGACAACAAAAAAACAACAAAAGAAGAAGAAGAAGAAAACAAAAAAGTTAAATGACTAAAAGTTCAATATCACTTGTATTTGTAATTAGTTTTTTATAATTTGTTCTTAAATATGTACATTAAGTTAAGTTAACTTACTATTTCAATATACCGGTCTGATTCACACTTGGGTATGAATTTGATGGCAACCTGCAAAAAAATAAATACATTAAATACATAAAAACATTTATTAGTGCCCTAGATGTTACAGATGGTAGCTGGATCGGCAAATTATATTATATATATTTAAATTGACTTTAAATATGTTCTGGTCTAAGCACTGATCGATATGGTTTATATACATTTAGCAAATAAAGCAGTCATTCTACCTTCTCGCATAGAAATTTTGAAATCCCCTCGTACACAGTGCCAAAGCCTCCTGCTCCAATCTCTTCTCCTACTTCATAAATTGTATCAAATGGAACTGCAAATATAAACCAAAGAGAGCATGTTAATATACGAGATTCACTCTGACATGAAATCCTGTAGCTGTGAGTGAATCCTACGTAAGGATTCTTTCAATTTCTTTTAAGACAGTACTACTTTTGTCAATACTACTAGATTTATCAATTAGATTTAGAATACCATATGAGGAATTACACATACATGTATGAGCAGACAGATATACCAGTGTAACTACACACAAGTTTAAAAAGACTCACCAAGAGTTGGATTTGTGAAACATGCTGAGCTGAAACAGGTTTGATCTTTGAGTCGTCTATGTTTGCAAGCTTTTGGAAATGTCGGGGCTACTGGCTTAAGAGAAGAAGGGCCTGGAAGAAGATCAGCTGGATCCTGCAGACTTGCTGTCAAAAGACCAGATGGTCCTACTACAGTTGTCATCTTTGAAGCATCTGGATCTCGATCAGGATCAGATGGATCAGATGAACCAGACTGCCGATCTTGTGTAGGTTCAGTCAGATCTTGTCGAGCCATCGTCTCAAGGACAGATGGATCAGACCGGTGATCAACTGAATGCTGCAGAGCTGGCAGCTCAAGGACGTTTGGATCCGGCTGAGCATCAGCTGAATCTGTGTCGGGCTTTGGACAATGAGGAGTCACCTTATTGTGCTTTTTCCGTTGTGTTGATTCACATTTTACAGTCCGCCACATTCTTTTGAAGAACGTGCAGTTGTGCTTCTTCTTTCCGTCTGTTTAATATTTTGAAAAAGAGTTAAAAATTACCACCAGATATTTAGAAGTCACATTTTAAGGCTAGACAAAAAGAATAAACATTATAACATATTGTAAATATTAGTGTGAAAACAGGTCAGAATTGAAATGATAGAAATCTTACCCTCAGCTGGTTCAGGATCAGGTTTTTGATCACAGTTGATCAGTGTGATGCTAGAGAAACCCGGCGGAGGATCAGCTTGATCCTGTAGGGTTGTTGGTTCAAGGCCGGACGGACCTGGCTGTGGATCAGCTGGATGACAATGTGCCGCTGGTTCGAGGCTGGATGGACCACATTGAAGATCAGCTGAATCTGTGTCAGACACAGGCTGAAGAGGGGCCACCTTGTTGCCTCCACGTCGACACCGTATGGTGCTTTTCACAGCAAGCCATTTGTTTTGGAAGAATGCACAAAGGCTATTCTTCTTGTGTTTTGCGGTTTTTTCTTAAAAATAAGAAAATAAAAAAGTCTGGTTATTACACTGACTTATTTTACAATGAATTAAAACAAATGTACAAGCCACAACAAAACTACTTCAGAGAAGGCAATTAAAAATGACCAAAATGCAAACATATACATTTCACAATAATTTAAATGCAAGCTGTGAGAAATATATATGTAGGCTACGTAAAATTAAAACATTTCACAAACAACAGTGAATTGTTCACCTGCTGGGCTGTTCTCCAGAGCTGCTGCAGCTGGAGAAGCCTCTGGATTTACTCCTGAAGGGTCGGTGCTGTTTCCTTCAGTTGTCTGTGTATTATCTACTAACACTGAACACTTATCGAGCTCCATTGACGCTGATAAATACATAAATATGTATATGAATATGAATAAAAAATGTAAAACGAGGATTTTGAGTGTTTGCTAACGTGATAATCCTTCTGCATGGATTCGCACTGAACTGAATCAGATGAATCAGATTGAAGAAGTTAAAGAATTGCTTTGGAATGCTTGATTGTGACGTCACTGACCTCGCACGGGTTCCATAAGAGCAGCGCACGTGGCCTCACATAAACCGCGTTATTTGAAAAAAGTTAGTCGTCTGTACACAATATATATGCTTTTAAATATATATTATATTATATTAAATATATTATATATTATACCCCCCCCCCCAAATTACGTAGCGATACTTGATTGATGTTTGGACGCCATGAATACGTGTTGTTTTTTTTAAGATTACATTAAATATGTGATGTGAAGAATAAATGCAAGTAGAAATTTTGAGATATTGCAATAACTTTCAGTTATACGAAGGACGGGAATACAGAAATTAGTGATGTGTCGCTCGCAAACCATGCAAGCTGAGGCATCTCATATTTCTCAACGTCAACCTGCACTAAACACATAAGTGTTATATATATGTTTATTATATGCACTACCGTTCAAAAGTTTTAAGATATTTAATGTTTTTTAAAGATGTTTCTTCTGCTCATCAAGGCTGCATTTATTATATTAAAAATCCAGAAAAAAATGTAATATTGTGAAATATGATTTCAATTTAAAATAAGTGTTTTCTGTGTGAATGTATTTTAAAATGTAATTTATTCCTGTGATACAAAGCATCATT
>JAUMHI010000051.1:2543133-2557650 GCA_032359435.1 Enteromius unitaeniatus
TAGGAGTCTTCATAGGTTCAGGGAGTGGGTCATAACTCAGAGTTAAAGTATTATCTTTGAAAAGCATACATAGGCCATCCATAACTGCGGCACACTCAGATCGAGCATCTGCACAGCGTCGACGGAAACAGCTGACGGACCGATCCACTGTCATACAGGGGGGACTATATCCACGATTTCTATCACGCACTCAGTCATACAATACAAATACGCGATACCCCTTTATAATATGAATTATTAAACAAACAATTAAACATATATCCAATATATTTCATTCGCTATGTTTTATCTTGAGCGTGTCCAGCAGAAGTGTGTGAAGTTCACACCGCCGTGTCATCGGATGGTTCAGTCCGAGGATGGCCGCTGCTGTCGGTGTAAATAAACAGACGAGCGCAGCGTCGATGGAGTCGTGTGTGAGACACGGCCGCGGTACAACCGCCTATGCGGTGAAGGTATGACGCATATCACACAAATAAGCAATATATTAGAGATTCAGCTCATTAAACCGGGTGGTGGGTGCTTTTCTTTGTCTTGCCGGGGTTCAGTGAGCTGCTGCAGGGCGTTAGCACGCTAATGATAGCAACGTCCACAACTGTCCTGCGCTCTTTATATCAAACGCGTTTATAAACTCATCACGACACTTCAAACATCGGTTTGTTATGAAATATCGTGTTGTGTCGATAAATGTACAGCTTTGACAGCAATGGCACGGAGTTAGCTGGTTAGTAAACGTAAATGATCAACTGGCCTCTCGAAGGGAGGCTAAGGTGCCAATTTAGGGGAAATTGTAAAGCTGTTGTTATGAAATTATGGATGAATAAGTTGTGCTCAAGGCTTGTTTGTGTATAAGAGACATGCATGTTGCTGCATAACCACACTGGACTGAATAGGGTTGTAATTTAGATATTTATATACCACAGCTCTCCATGCAAAACGATTTAATTCGTGCAAATATTAATTATTTAAATTATTTCTATTCAGTGTTAATAAAACATATTTGGTTATTTCCAAATAACACCCAGCGCACATGTAAATATTGCTTTAAAATCTAAAAAACCTGGGTATAAAAGAGAGACAGCACACACTTTTCAAGCAAAACGCTTTCTAAAAAGCTTTGATTTGCGTGTGTGCTCTTCCCAAGGTGCTGGAGTGCGGTGTTTGTGAAGATGTGTTTTCACTGCAAGGTGACAAGGTGCCACGACTGCTGCTGTGTGGACATACGGTGTGTCACGACTGCTTGACCCGCCTGCCTCTTCACGGCAGGGCAGTTCGCTGCCCCTTTGACAGACAGGTCACTGAGCTGGGTGAGTTCAACACTGTCCAGTATGAACAGTATGATCCAGAATTTCGGATTTATGTATGTAGTAGAGGCGAATGTGTCAGTCTGTATCATTTTACTCTTCAGGAGACTCGGGTGTGTGGGGCCTGAAGAAGAACTTTGCTCTGCTAGAGCTGCTTGAACGGCTGCAGAATGGGGCCAGCAATCAGTCCGGCATGTCCGAGGATGCACTTCGTGAGATGGGCGAGGTTAGACATGTGCGTTTTCTATTCTATAATGAGTACTTCAAAATATAATAATAATAATAATAGTAACTACATATTGTATATATATATATTGTATAAATGGGCATACTACCAAAATATTACACCAGTTTATATATATATATATAATATATTTAACTGTGCTGTACATTTATTTACTTTTGTGACACAAATAAATTGTTGTATCATATTGCGTCATTGTTAAGAATTGTCTCCATTAGTGCATTATCCGCTGTGATGAGGATGAGAGTCATACTGCTTCCATGTACTGTACGGTTTGTGCCACACACCTGTGTGCCGAGTGCTCCCAGCTCACCCACTCCACCCGGACACTGGCCAAACACCGGCGCGTGCCGCTGGCAGACAAGCCCCACGAGAAGATGCTCTGTCCTCAGCACCAGGTGCACGCCATTGAGTTTGTCTGCCTGGAAGACGGCTGCCAGCCTGGGCCGCTCATGTGCTGCGTGTGTAAGGAGTACGGGAAGCACCAAGGGCATAAGGTGCAGAGCTTTAATGCAGCATTCTGAAACATTTGTTTGTCTTTAGGCTTGGAATATTGGCTTGCATTTTTTAAATTCAGATTTCATTAACAATTTCAGGAATGTAACACTGCAGGTGGTTTTTAGAGGCATTGTTTAAAGTTCTTTTAAAGGCATTATTGTATTTGAGAAATATCTTAAAATATGGCTTAATCATTGGTGTTGTTTCTGGTGAATCGGTGAAGAAGCGTTATTATTGTTAAATAAAATAAGACCTTAAAAACATTAAGATTAACAATTAACCTTGCTTTTAATGGTTTTTTACTTGAAATACGCATTAATTCAAATTGACATTTCGTCATTTAGCAGACATTTTTATTCAAATGAGGACTATGGAAGTAATCAAAATCAACAAAAGAGCAATGATACGCCAAAAAAAAAATCAGCTACTTGCCAAGGCAATGTTTCTTATTTAGTTTAACCTGAAGTACTAAAATAACTAAATCTAAAACTATAGACTTATTTAAAATAATACTAATACTACTAATAAAAAACAAACAACAAAAAAATGTGCAAAGTGTATATTGAAAAAACTCAAAGCAGTGTTATGTTAGTGTCATTAAAATACTTTTGTAGTTTTTATTATATTTTTAATTAATCAGTTTTTATTTTTATATTTTCTGATTTATTAATTTTAGTTTTTGTCATTTTTAGTATTTTGTGTATATAGCTTTTAATAATTTTTTATACTAAGTAATACTAAATTATACTTCAGTTATACTAACTTAAAATGAGAATCGCAACTAGCTGAAATAGAATTTTTAAATATTATTATATGTTTATGATGTATGTAATGTCATTTTATAATGTATTTATGTTTATAATGTTTTTTTTTAATTTCAAGAAACGAAATTTTTTTCTAATGGTTTTATTTTTAGTTAACTATAATAGCCCTGATTCAAAGTATTAACAAAAACGTAATAGTCTGTCCGTCATAGTAAAATAAAACCGGTCAGTTATGGATTTAATTATTTGACTTAATCAGTTTGCTGTTCATTAATTCAGCTGTTCTCAATTTAGTGGAATCAAACACAATGTCAGTGAAGCTAGAATTAAATCAGTTCACTGTCAAACAATCCACACAGAATCATTCACAAATTTCCCTTTTACTACTAGGAGAATATTTTGTACCAAACCTGATTCACATTTTTAAACCTTTCATCAGCACGCTGTATTAGAGGCTGAAGCCAACCAGATCCGAGCATCCATCCTGGATATGGCACACTGCATCCGTACATTCACAGAGGAAGTGTCTGAGTACTCCAGGAAACTAGTGGGCATCGTGCAGCAGATTGAAGGAGGAGAGCAGATCGTGGAGGACAGCATGGGCATGGCTCACACTGAACATGTACGAGTGTGTTTTGGGTGTTCATATTGCATTTGCCATCTAAACAGGTTTGCACTGAACTCTTCCTTGGATTCCTCTCAGGTACCAGGTACAGCCGAGAGCGCCCGGTCTTGCGTGCGTGCCTATTTTGCGGATCTTCACGAGACGCTGTGCCGTCAGGAGGAGATGGCTCTGAGCGTGGTGGACGCACATGTCCGAGAGCGGCTGATCTGGCTTCGACAGCAGCAGGAGGACATGACTATACTGCTGTCACAGGTGTCCACCGCCTGTCTGCACTGCGAGAAAACACTGCAGCAGGTACACACTTCATCACCTCACACAATCCGTGGGGTCGTGAGCGGTCCAGGCATTTCAATTGGTTGGTTTTTCTGCTAGGATGATTGCAGGGTGGTTTTGGCGAAACAAGAGATTAACCGGTTACTAGAGACCCTGCAGAAACAGCAGCAGCAGTTTACAGAGCTGGCCGACCACATTCAGCTGGATGCAGGCATCCCTGTCACTTTCACAAAGGTAATTCCACCTGTTTGTGTCATGGTAAGGTGAGTTCAGCTTGGAAAATGTGCTGATTTCATGATCTAATTTTTTTTTTTCAATTTGTACTTTAAACCTTATGCGTCCTGATGGGCATTTTTGTCCATTTTTATGTATTCATTTTGATCATTTTGCCTGTGTTAATGCTAAATGCATACATTTTGGCTCAGGTGTGTATTTTTATTGGAACTTTAATATTCCACACTAATTTCCTTTTAATAAATCTATTTTACACTAGGTACAAAAAATAGATCCTCTTAACACCTTTTGGAAAATGTCCCCATTGAAACCCATTAAAATTGCTATGAAATTGCCTTGTGGGGACATTTGTTATGGCCCAATGAGGAAACAAGCTTATAAATCACACATGCACTTAGTTTCCTGTAAGGGGTAGGGTCAGTGTAGGACAATACCACATACAGTCTGTACAGTAGAAACACCATTACACCTATTACGTCCCCATAAAACATGGAAACACAATGTGTGTGTGTGTGTGTGTGTGTGTGTGTTGGTATGGATGTCATTGTGTGGTTTGTATGTGTGTCATAGAAAAAAAATTGCTGGCATCTAATGGGGGAGTTTTAGTACTGCGGCCAAACAAAATGTTAACCTCAGATTTGGAACACAACTTGTTTAGATTTATCTAGCAGGTTTAGAGTTCAGCATGTTTCATAAAATATAGATTTTACATAAAATATTATACAGGTAAAAAATATAATAAAATAAATAATAAAATTATTATTAAAAATTAATTGAATTAAAAATATATAAAAAAATAATTAATCATTTTAATTTTTTTTTACTTCAACAACAATCTTCCTTTTAAATGAGACCAAACTTACATCTGTGCTCCCAAGCTTCAAATTGTTCACCATTTTTTGACACAGACATTTTTTTGTCCACTGTGGACCTATATGTAAAATTTTTTACATTTTTTTTATTGATGCACAAGGGTTAAATTGCCTAAAATGCTTTTCCTAGGACAACCGTGTGCACATTGGTCCAAAAATGGAGATCCGGGTTGTGACTTTGGGCTTAGATGGAGCTGGCAAAACTACTATTCTCTTCAAACTGAAGCAAGATGAGTTCATGCAGCCCATACCGACTATAGGTATCTATATGAAACTATAATACATGATGTGTACTAATCCAGACATGTCTTGTTGTGTAGATAATCAGAGGTTTTCTTTCTGTGTTAGGTTTTAATGTAGAAACTGTTGAGTACAAAAACCTGAAATTCACCATTTGGGACGTGGGTGGCAAACACAAACTCCGCCCACTGTGGAAACACTACTATCTAAACACACAAGGTAAGACTTCACTTCATGATGAAACTCATACAGTCTTCTTCTTACACAATATGACTGAAAGCGGTCATCTGTTGTCTCGCAGCGGTGGTGTTTGTGATTGACAGCTGTCACAGGGACCGGCTGATGGAGTCTCACAGTGAACTGGCCAAACTGCTGACAGAGAAAGAGCTCAGAGATGCTCTGCTGCTCATCTTCGCCAACAAACAGGTAAGAGATTTGACAAAAGTTTATTGTAATGAGAAATTCTGAGTAGAGGGACAGTCTCATGAATGTGCCGAAGAACAGAAAAAATTTGCTTTTCTTTCTTTTTTCTTTTTTTTTTTCCCTCTTTCTTTAATTTTTTTTTTATAATCCAGAAAATATTATTTATTTTATTAAATTTTTTTTATATCAAATTTTGAAAACGTAAATAAAAGCTAGTATTTTGTGTATTATTCTATTTATATATTAGATTTTACTTGACATCATTTAAAAAATACTTTCCTTTCTAGCCTCAAAGCATCAACCGTGTCACAAATATACATTATTGTGTTGAATGGCATTATGCTTTCAGGAACTGAATACAGAATTTAAGACAATAATTAAAAGTGGATATTTGTAGAAAAACAACATGGGCTTGTCATTTCTTTGAACTGACTATTTATGAACTTCCTTTAAATTATATACCTTAAAAGGGTGCTATTTATTTTTATTTTATTAGTTTTGTTATTTTTAGTTGTAATCATTGCCTTTGATGCTGATATGCCATTTAAATAATCTGGTAATGCTTGTTTTTATTTTGAGGTGTCCTTGTTCCACATAACATGCACTATTATAAAAAAAATTAATTATGCATAATTATATGCAAGTAACCCTAATCATATAGTAAGTACAGTACATGTAGTTAATTAATATTACTCATTACTTAAATGTATAATTACACTGTAACAAGGACACCTTTTATGTGTTATGTATTTGTTTTTGACATACACTCTTATTCAAATGTTTGGGATCAGTAAGATTTGTAATGTTTTTTTTTGCTCATTAAAGGCTGTGCTTATTTGAGAAAACTACTTAATTTAACACGTCATTGCTAAATAAAAGTATTGATTTCTTCTATAAAAAGTAGAATAAAAATGTCCTGACTCCTTTAAGCAGCACAACTGTTTATAATAAATTAGAACGTTTGAATGAATTCTGAAGGATCAGGTGACACTAAAGACTGGAGTAATGATGCTAAAAATTCAGATTCAGTTTGTTCCTGTCTTTTTCATCAAATAAACGATGAGCATAAGAAACCTCTTTAAAAAAAACCATGAGAAATCTTACTGATCCCCAAACCTTAAACCATAACCATAAACTCATGAAGATTTGTCTCTGTGTAGGACGTTCCTGGTGTGGTGTCTGTGGAGGAGATGACGGAGCTCCTCAGCTTACACAAACTGTGCTGTGGCCGCAGCTGGCACATCCAGGGCTGTGACGCCCGCAGCGGCATGGGTCTACACGAGGGCTTAGACTGGCTCTCGCGCCAGCTGGTGGCCGCAGGAGTTCTGGATGTGGCCTGAGGGACGCTTACCCACACTTAATAGACTTCAAACTCAAGCCTGTCCGTGCCATTTGCACAGTCACCCTGCTCATGTTTACCCACAGTACCACGCCATACCATCAAACATTAGTAGACTTCCTGCTGTGTGTGCCCTTGGCTGAATGGTGTACATAAGTGGAGCTTAAATAGGAGTGATTTAAGCAAGGACTCCAGGTTAAATGCTAGGCAACATGCAGCCAGTTTCCACCAAACATCATTTCAGCTCGGCTGTGACAGTTGCTTTGGTAGCCCTGTAGACCTTTTCTGTAAATATGAGTTTTGTTGGTTTTTACGTAGTCCCTGCTTGGGTCCCTATCACAGAGAGTGGGAATCAAAAACAGTTGTAGATGCAGTTTATTAACGTGTATTTAACCTGGACTGTTTATGGACAGTAAGAACAAAATAGTTAAATTTGCTGAATATGTACCCTCTCTCTTGCCATTCAAGTTGTAGATGAGTTTGTTTATTCATAGAAACAGACTAGAGATGTGGCATTATATCACTTGCTCACCAGTGGATGCTCTGCAGTGAATGGGTGCCGTCAGAACGAGAGTCTAAAGGGCTGATAAAAACATCACTGCTGGGATAATCCACGGCACTCCTGTCCATCTGATAACGTCTTGTGAAACACAGTGTTTGTAAACAAAAGCCACTGACATATTTGTTTAGAGCTGTTATGGCTTGTGCATATTTCTACCCTGATTCAGGCAAGACCTCAGTTGTCAAAGCAGTGGTATGGATTATGGACTTTGGCTTGTCTTGATAACTTAGTTTATTGCAAACAGACTTTTGCTTCACAAGATAACTGCTGGACTGGAGCGCTGTGGATTATTGTGATGTTTTTATCAGCTGTTTGATCTCATTCTGACGGCACCCATTCACTGCAGGGCTGAGAAAGTGATGTCATACTTAATTTCTCCAAATCTGTTCTGATGAAGAAAACGACTGATTGAGTACATTTTCTTTCCACTTTTGACTGAACTGTTTCTTTACCGTGTACTTTCTGATACTCGTCTTCTCATGGTCACTTTACTCATTTTGTGTAATAGTAACTAATGCCTGGAGGTATTTTGGGCATATATAGTAGATGTGCTTAAGCGAAATATACTGGTCATTTCTGTACAGACACCCTCATGAAATCCCTATAGTGTTGTGTGCAAACAGCGCAAGGTTGAAATAGATCTATTAAATGTTTAATTATAGGCAAAGCCCCTTAGATAAGGAAGAAACTAGGCATCAACCACCAGATTCATGGTTTCTGCAATGTGAAGTGCCTGTTAATGTGTCGGGTTAGCTACTGAAACAGTAAGAAAGAACATGTGGTCAAAGACAATACCATTGTACAAAAGTTACATGTAAGGAATGAGGTGAATTTCACAAAACCTGCCAATAACATGAATAGGTCATGCTTTCATTTAATATCAAAGGAAAAATATATATTGTGCATTAAGAAAGTAAAACCTAGTTTTTTTCATTACAATCAAGCACATCTTACCCTCGTTCTCATTACTGTCATGTAAAAAAATTGAATTGTCATTCATGTAAAATGCTGCACATGGTAGTATTGCGTTTATGGATTTGGATTTAAAATATAGTACAGTAATGAAAAGTATAACCAGCAATGAGAATTTCAACAAAATAATTTGTAGTGTCTCTTTTTCAGTTATGCAAACTTTTGGGGGGTAGAACGAGACTCAAATGCATTTTTGTGAGATTTACCCTAAGGCATACCATTATTCTTTTTATGGCTATTGCGATTTTTTTTTTCTTTTTTTATAAATATTTATTGAAATGTACATTGTGGTCTTAAGGTGTTGCTGTGTTTTCACCATGTGTGGAGAGATGGATGTGTCTGTGGCAAACTAAAAAAAAAAAAAATCGGATTATTTATATTTTAAAGGAAGATTGTAGTCGTCAAAAATGTGTAAACTCGCTCTCAGTTCATTGGTCCACTGCTTATTAATATCTCATTTGTTAGAGCAAGTATTTCCTAGCCTCCTAACTAAAGCAAACACTGTTACATTATATATTGGTTCATCGGTGTACTTCAGCTATAACATGTTATTTTACTGCAATAGTCAGTTTTAGGAACCAATCATTGCTGTGTAATGTTGACTAACTGTACTTCGGTGAAACGCATGTGTGAAGCCTTCCTTGCAATCGCAGGAGGATTTGAAGTTGTGAAAGGCCTTGTTGTTGATGTGAGTTTTGGAGGCCTCTAGAGAAGCACATTGAACATCCATGTTTGTTGTTGATTTGATAACTGCTTTTTGTATAACCATACATAATCTTATGCTATTAAAAACAAAGCTGAAAACACACTTTGACATCACTAATGAAACTATTAAAAAACGATACTTTATTTTACACAATCAGAACGAACAGCTCAGACAGGACGTCTATTTGACAGTGATGTTTATGATGCTGATATCTTCGTACGGTTTGTCGGTTTTGGGGTTGACTTTCAAGTTGGAGATCCTCTGGACCACCTCCATACCTTTAGTGGTCCTCCCAAAGACAGTGTGCTTGTTGTCCAGCCAGGGCTAATTGAAGAGAAAATTACATAAAGTTAATTAACCTGACTCTGCTCAACTGTTGCTGTCAGCACAAAATATATTCAGACCTTTAAAAAAACAAAAAAAACAGTAGTCTGGACGACTCACAGTTGGGACGACAGTGATGAAAAACTGTGAGCCGTTGGTTCCAGGGCCTGCGTTGGCCATGCTGAGGGTGTAGGGTCTGTCGTGCCTCAGAGTGGCGTGAAACTCGTCCTCAAACTCTCCCCCCCAGATGCTCTCTCCACCCATCCCTGTTCCCGTGGGGTCTCCGGTCTGGATCATGAAGCCCTGCACATCACAAGTCACCTGTTCAACTCACATTCGTAGTCATCCACAAATCCTGAGGCACACGTCTTAAACGCCCGACAGGAGCTCATACCTTGATGACACGATGAAATATATGTCCGTTGTAATAACTGTTCCTGCTGTGGACGCAGAAGTTCTCCACCGTTTTGGGACATCTAAGAGGAAAAATAAAGCAATGAATAATCAGACAAACATAAAGACTGCTATAACATGCTATAAAACGGTAAAACATACTCCACAGGGAAGAGTTTGATATGGATGTCGCCCATCGTGGTGTGAATGATGGCACTGTCGGACACTCTTTTCGGCCCTTCTGCTTGTGTAGCTGCCATCACTTCCTCTTTAGACGGCTTCTCATTAAAGATGTCACGGTCAGAATCGGCACTCTTGGTGTCCTCCGGCTCTCTCTTCGTGAACTGTTCAAAATAAAAAAAAATGTAAGGCCAGTTCACAGCAAGAACAATAACGGTAAGGATTATGTATGTGAGTTTGTTTCTTCATCGGAACGGATTCGGAGAAACGGCATTAAATTACTTTCTCAGCAACGGGAGCTCTGCAGTGAATGGGTGCCGTCAGAATGAAAGTCCAAACAGATGATAAAAACATCACAATAATCCACAGCACTCCAGCAAGTGATGGAATGCTAAATTTCCTTCGAATTAAAACGTTTTTAGCAAACCATTGGTTTTGAGTGATCTGCTCCTTACAAAAACATTTTTTTTAACATAATACAGCTCAATTATAATCAAAAGAACATTATCATCCTTGGTATGAACAGCTACACCCTTGTATCCTCAAGGTTAAAGAGTTTCTGGGATCTTACCATGTAGAAGCGGTTCTTCTTGAAGGCGGTGCAGAAGATGGTGGGGTCTGGATCAGAGCTCTGCAGCGCTGGGTTGTCGGAGGCCTTCATCTCAATGGTTGGTGCGGCCTGCATGGCCTTGGCTACTCCCTGAAACAGACTCAGCTGCACCACACGGATGTTCTCTTGTTTGCCAAGGATCCGCACACACCTTCACAGTAAAAAAAAAAAATTCAAGTGTAACCATAAACTATTAAGAAACTATTGGTGTGAAAACTTTTGAATACATGAAAGCAGATATTTGACATGTATTACTTACAAAAAAGGTACTTTTACAAATATTGAAAATAATATTCGATTTTCGAGGAGTTGCACCACATGACAATTTACAACCTGAACTGATTTTGCCTATTTACACACAAACATTTATGTTGCATTTATTAATAGTGATGCCAAACAAACATCTTGTGTAGAACTGAATTCTTTTAAATGAGGCTTGTTTTCTTGTGCCACCTTGACAGGAAAGACAAACATGTTCATCACAGAAGAGATGTATTTATTGTGTGCTGTGTATTCTCTACCTGTTAGTCTCGACGTTTATGACTTTAATGCCCAGCATGGTGCCATAAAGCACAAAGTGCCCGGTCTCATCGAAGATGATGCTGGTCAGACGGATGCCGTCCACCTTCTCCAGCTCTCGCTCCACCGCCATTCTGCGGCCAAACTCCATATCAGGCAACTGCTGCCTCATCTGCTGGAGCTCCGTGAACATCTGCCATTGATTGCATAAAGACGACAAATTCCCTGAAGTTCTTCCAAGCTTTGAAACTTTAGAACAAGTAAATATGTAGTTATTAAAACGATAAGACCCTAACTTACCGTTAACGATTCATCAAACACTCTCATCAGCTTCCCAGTGAGGAAACGGAAAATCCTGACTTTGCGGTCAGTGGCGATGGTGGCCATTTTCTTGCCATCCTGGGAGAACGCCAGGCTGGTGGGATACGTTTTGCATTTGGCAAACTCGTACAAGTCTGTGTCTGTCTTGAACTCCCACTGCACCTGCCGTGGAAATCTGAATTCGCTTGGGAGCCCGGTCCAGTATTCCAGCATCCCCGCTTTATCAGCAGACACTATGACGCGATACTTCGGGTTCAGGCGGATCTGAGACAGTGGCGTGGAGTGCATCTTTTCAAACCTGTGCAGAGGCTCATTACTTCCCCTTCCGTCATACACAAAAATCTTCCCAGTCGACTTCTCTGAACAGGCTACGGTGGAGATGGCATCTCCTGGATTATAGATCCATTCACACTGGCCTGGATGAAATCTGGGAAAAAAAAGAAATTTGGTCTTAAACTGAAACGTTTCGAAAATGTACTAGTGCTGTCCAACAATTAATTGAGATTACCCGCATCCAAAATAATTAATTACATGTTTTTGTTTACATTATGTGTGTGTGTGTACATATAATAACACACACACACATTGTAAATATTTGTATGAATATAATTTATATTGTATTTAAATATTAAACATATTAACATACTACTAATACATTAATTGTGTGCATGCGTTTATTTTTATATATGCATAATAAATATATACACATCTCTGCTGCATATCATGTAAACTAAAACTTTTATTTTGGATGAATCGAGATAAATCACTCATTTTTGTGTTATCAGAACAGCAAAAAAACCCAAAACAGACTTTTGTGGCACTTGCTATGTGAAAATAAAAATAATGGAGAGGATAATAAAAAAAATATGCTATAAAATACACTTTTTTTTTCCTTTAACCAGATGACCAAAATATCTTTACTATATTTTGCTTAAATACTGTATTAAGGGTTTTTAATCCCTATTATTTTTACTGAATTAAATGTATTTCATTAAAAATAAAAAAATATTTAATACGGAAAATTGAAGAATATAATTTATTAAAAAAAAGGAATATCCCAGGGTTAAAAGAAAGCAAAACATGGATTTTACCCAAGTTTGAGCATGTTGATCATGTCGAAGTTAACAACATCAAAAACCTTCATGGCCTGATCATCTCCCACAGAGCACAGCAGAGCTCCCTCCGCACTGACCGAGATGCACTCGATCACACCTACACAGCAGAAACAAACACAAATTATTTACAATACTATTTTTAGATATTTTCCCCACTCCCACAGTGCTAGGCTTGTTGTAAGCTGCTGAGAAGTGGTTGGTATGGTTTTGCTCGACCCGATGTAATAACAGGACACCTACCCAAATGGCTGCGGAAGTGCTTGACGAACTCTACTCCTTCATCCTCTTTCTTCTTCCAGAATTTCACATGCCCATCTTGACTCGCTGTTATGATAAAATCCGTTCTGGAACGGTAAAAAAAAAAAAAAAATCACAATTAAGTCAAACAAATGCACTTGATTTAGGGCTATAAAATTGATTCAATCGCTTGCAAAATAAAAGTTTGCATTTACATAATGCATGTATTTTTTTTAAAAACATCAGCATTTGGTTTTCTGTTTAGAAACAGTCAGTTAGGCTGATGATGAGTGTTGTTTTGATTTTAAGCTATAATAATGTAATGTTATGTGTATGTATAGACAGAGACAGATTTCTTTTTCGTGATGGGCCTGACCAGGCATGCAGTGCACAATATTAATATTCTGAGGTAGCAAATCTGATCTTACTTGGAGCAAACAATGTGTGTTATAACATCCCGGTGCATGTAACTTCTCTCATACATGGAGGCAGAGGGTAAATTATCCAGGTACAACCTTTCATAATGAAGAACTGCAGCAGAAGACATATGATCCATTAATAAAACACATTTCAGTCTCATTTATTTGCCATGAAGACATGCAATATTTCATGAACATCATTACAATCTATGCAGGCATATTGCAAGCGACTATAATAACCCAAACTTCGTCTAGGATCTAGTAGTTCACCAGCTTTAGAGACACTCTTCCTGGTCAGTGCAGCATAAAACAAGTCAACGTACCTTTCTTTTTTTTTGTTTGTGTGGCTTCACTGGGCAGTGGCCCGACCCATTCGCCTCCATCTTCATCTTCATCATCTAGTTTGCGTTTATTTTCAGAACCATCGTGACTCGCGTCGGACGCCATTTTCAAATAAAAGTTTGTTTCTTCTTCGATGGTGGTTTTAACGCAAGCAGGGGCTCTCGGACCACACACCGCCGACTGCAGGACGGGAGAAGAACTTCAGGTAGCGGCCACTCGACCAAGAGCTTACACTTAGAGGAATAGTTCACCCAAACATGAAAATCCTGTCAGCATTTACTCACCCTCAAGTACTTTCAAACCTGCATACATTTCTTTGTTCTGCCGAACACAAAGGACGATATTTTGAAGAAAGTCTGTAAGCAGGTCACTGTTGACTTTCATAGTACGAAAAAAATACTCTGGAAGTCAGTGGTGACCCAAAACAGAAATTTATGCAGGTTTGAAGCTACAGAACAACAGAATTTTTATTTTTATTATTTCTTCATTTACAGTAATAACAGTTCATTTTGTCATACAGTAGGCTACATCAGAAATGAATAATCCTGTTGTATTTAACTGTTGTGTGGTAAATCTATGTTGTAGGCGACTACAGGACATTTTTGTAAGGGTTAGTGAAGCACACACAAGCACAGTACATGCATCATATGATGTTAATTAGAAAAGAAGTCTATATAAATGTAATCTTAATCGTTTATATGATTATTTGAATTTTAAATGCATGCTGTATTTAACATATTTACTTGATTACCTCATCATTTTGTGTTTATTAGATTAGATTAGATTAGATAGAACTTTATTAATCCCTCGGGAAGGTTCCTCTGGGAAATTTTTGTTTCACAAACAGTTAGAAGAATAACAGAAAGAGGAGAAAGTACAATATAAAAGAAGAATAAATTAAAGATAAAATAAAATACAAATACTGAGGTAAGAGCCAGCATACGGATAAGAATACGAATAGGTAGGGGAAGGGGGAGAGGGAAAAACCTATTCACAATAAAAAA
>JAUMHI010000051.1:2557750-2572229 GCA_032359435.1 Enteromius unitaeniatus
GGGGAAAAGGCACAGTTATGTGGTCTATTGCACAGTCCGAATGTTGGATAGTCTGGTGGTTTATAGTTCCTGTTTCTGTTTATATATTATTGCATATTAATTTTACATTTCAAATTACTACAATACATTTAAATATTGCAGTGGTCTGAAATATCTGTTTCCCTTTGTATAAAACTAGAGTTTAATAGCTTGTAAATGGATCTCCAACCATTTCCAGAGTCAAAACCCTCAACAGCTTTCTGTGAGAGGGTTCACTATTTATTAGTTGCAAACGTTCATTAGATCTTCTACAACTAGCCTCACAGATCCGATCAATTCTTAAATTATAGTCACACCTGGCAAAGTGAAAGTGCTTTATTTTGCATTTGCAAAGATTTGCAAAGTTCTTTATTACTATTTAAGTGATATGATTATTAATTTATACTATAAACTATGAACATACAAAGAATGATTATGAGAATATATGGTTACACTTTATTTTAAGGTGTCCTTCTTACAGTGTAATTATACATTTATACTTTAGTCCGTGCTCAGGGTTAGGATTAGGGTTCCTTGCAAGTTATTATAATAAATAGCCTATATGTAAAGTGTAACAAGTACACCTTAAAATTAAGTGTTTGGCAGTTTTGTATTTGTTTTTTTGGATCTGTCCTCACATGACCGGCCTCGTTGGCGTGAGCAGGGCAGTGTGGTGATTCCTAACCTGTAACCCAAAGGTGGTGAGTTTGAGTCCCAGGTCTGGCAGGGATTGTAGGTGGGGGGCAGTGAATACACAGCACTCTCTCCACCTTCAACTTCACTGGCTGCTCCGGGTGTGTGTTCACAGTGTGTGTGCTCGATCACTTCTCTCTGCTGTCAGAAGAATAGGAATGAGAAACCATACCTGGCCACATGTCACGTTTCTTTCCTTTTCTAAAGCAGTGCACTGACACAGAATCACCTGAAGGTGTCGCTGCACACTAAGCACAATCCTCAATCAGAGCAATTTACAAACATCCAAATGCATATGAAATACCACTTTCATAAGCTACAAGATGATATTTTTTCTTATACTACATTCTATTTTTATTTGATATATAATGACATTTACAAACTCTTATTGTCTGCTCTGTTGTTGATTTACCGTCTGCTCCACTTTTGTGTTACTTGTATGGATTTTTTGTTTTTAAATAATAAAAAGATACCAGACCCGACTTTACAAAACTGGCACAGTCAAAAACAGCTTGTTTACATGCACAATACACACACACACACACACACACACACACACAATGTCAAAATACATTTATTTTCTATAACATATACAACTAGGACTGCAACTTGAGCATAAAGAGGTTTGTTAATCATTTATTTCAGGTGTTGTATTATTAATCTAAATGTGTTACCTGGTTCACCTGACGATCAGACACCGGGCACATCTGCAGTGACGTCATGCCGAACCTCCCCGGCGGTGTTTGAGTCCGAGCGCTGCCTCGGGTCCGGCTTCAGTATTAAAGGCTGCCTGCTGTCCTGCGAGCGCACCGGTCCAATGTGCCTTACTGTCAGTACTCCTCTCTGCTGAATCAAAGAGCACGAGACCAAACAATAAGCCACCACACACCCTGGAAACTTTAACAGTCCAACATGAGCTGAGTTACACAAACTTATTCAACAGCTTCTTCATATTTTGGAGTTTTGCATTGCTGATGAAGTGAGTTCATGAAGAGCGCTTTTTTCCTGTACAAGGACACAGCTACATCTGTTGGCATAAGAATGGCTTGAACGAGAGACTTGCTGAAGAATGCACTGAAGTGGAATCAAGTGAAGATTACTGTCTGCATGTGTTCTACAATAAAAGATGAAGACGGTAACTATCATTTCTTACGGTCTTTCAGACAGCAGGGATAGTCTAGGCATTCCCAGTGGATTTTGCACAGATGCGTGTCAATATAACGGAGTCTGTTTTTAATAGTAATCCTTTCGTGACGGCTTTATCTCAGACGACAGCATTAATGAAAGATACTAAATAAACAAATAAATAGGAAAAGAGTCCCTCTGTGCACATTCGCAGTCTTCTCACTGGTCTTGTGTGTTTGTATTTCAGCGGTCAGTGTAATAGTGTTGGGCAGTTGCCAGCTGTCTGGGTCAGACACGTTTTAGACTCGAGCTGCTGTCTGGAAGAAGCCGTTTTATTAAACTCATGCATGTTCGTCTGCACAGTTATCGCTTCAGCCTCTGCTGCGATAGTAAGAAACGCATGCAAAAGGAGCTGACATATAGGATATATCTGTTGGAACTGGACGACTCTTCTGCCGGCGGTTCTAGAGAAAAGCCGGCGTTTGATTTGATGGTGAGTTACTTCTGAAGTTGCTTTTACTGTCACATAGAGCTCCATGCATTGGGTCTAGCAACGGAACTGTAACGCAGTCCTAGATGGGCACAAGTTTGCAAGTGCAGAATTTTGCTTGCACTTATTATTGAGGCTTTATGCACTCAAGACATTGATTCTAAATTGTATGACTTTCTTCTGTGGAAGATAAAGGATTAAGTTTTGTGAAATGTGCATGCATTTTTGACTAAAGTTGTTTGATTAGCAGTTTCCTTCTTTTGAGAGAGGCATGCAGGTGGGTTAGTTAATGATAACAGAAGAGTTGTTTTTTTCGTGAACTATCCATTTAATGCACACCGAAATATGTATGAACCACACATGCATATCAAAGCCAGTCTCATTTGGAGTGTTTTTATATAACAAATCAATTGAAATATACTGTTCGAAATGAAGACAAACATTTTTTGATGCCGAACGTTAGTGCACCTGTGTTGCTCTGATAGGACACCTGTGTGAACTTGGAGAACTGACTTCACACTTCCATCAAAAACCATAGTGCTGCAAAACTACAAATGCAAAAAATGGTTCAGATAAGTCACGTTTGTTCTGAGAGGAATGCAGATGACACATGCTTTGTACATGCAATAAATCCTGTTGTCTGATCAGCCACCAGTCAAGTTATTTGCAACAGGTTTTTGCAGCATGGTTTCATGCCTTGAGTCGGAAACAGGCAGGGCAGCTAATAGTCAAGTGCAGGTGTGAAAATGATAACCTGAAGTTACGGCATCCCACTCAACGCCTATGAGCTCAGCGTTATGTGTGTGCGTGTGTGATCAAACCTGTTCAAGTCCAGATGTTACAGCTAAGGAATTACAATTTGCTCCTGATGTTTGATAAGACAAGCATGCTTAGTGTTTGCAGTTAAACAGCTATGTTCAGTCAAAATCCATTTTATGATCGCAAACTGGCAATTTTCTACTGACAAGTTTTTTCCCCCTACTTTCATTCATTTCCAGGCAAACAAAAGGATCGTTTGGGACAAGCTCCTAATATAGATCTGCTGTTTTGGAATAACATGAAGACAGTTTATCTGGATTCTTGCCCTGCTCATGGCTGACAAAGGTGCAGGATCAAGTCACCTTTAGGAAGGCCTTTAAACCTGGGATTAAGTGTGGACTGAGATTCAAATGTGTCGAGGATGCTTGTCACGGATATGTTATGGTGCGAAGCTGGACTGATCATATCGCTTTAATCCACTTGTAACCTCCCCCGACCCCCCTACCCCACCCCATGTCAGATCTTCCTTAAATTATGGAAATTTTTTGGAAGACGCTGACTTGGATATTTAGCCTGGTCTTGGCCGCTGCTGAAGCTCAGATCCTTTCACACAACTCTCAAGGTAGGTTTAATGATGCGTGGACATATATAAGAGCGTATAGTAATGACTGTAGCTAATGTCATAGCAGCTCTGAATATTCACCAGCAGCAAGCCATAACTCATTTCTGCTTACAATGATGTCAGTTAAACACTTTCAGCTTTGCCCAGAGGAAACTTTTTATTGCTCAGTTATGTTTCATGTAAGTGTCGAGCTCATCTTGCTTGATGCTTGTTTATAGGAGAAATAAACAGATGAACAAATGAGACAATTATTGGCATACAGTAAGAGTACAGAGCTATAAAATAAATGTGGGTAGCATAACTCAGATGACTTTCTTTTGGAAAAAAAGTGATGAGAAACGCTTGATATCTCTGGAAGTCTTGAGTACAGTGTGAGACGTCTTGGAGATCTCTGTAGAAAACAAATCAGGGGAGCAGGCTTACTGATGTCTACACTTAGGAGAACAAAACTGATCTTCACTAAAGAAAAAATATGACAAAATAACTTTTTAATATCTCTGTTGTTTCTCCTAAACGTTAATGAGACTAAATAGATGTAGTTATTTTCTATTTTTGTCAGCATCTTCTGCTTCTGAACAAATAGTGATCTTGTGAGTTCCAAAAGAGATCTCAACAATGTCTCAGTCCAGTGGGAAAATGTATTACTTGAGCAGAAGATGGTCATCTCAGATAGCTTTCTTTTAAGCATCTCCTCTTTTCCTCCTGAAAAACCTTAAGAGGAACCTTAAGACTTCTGACTTTAACTAACAAATCTGTCCACATGTTGAGACTTTGTTTATCTCCTCTGAAACATCAAGAGGAGACACATTTGAAATTACTGAGAGAGAACAGAAATTTAACACTGAAGTCTCTTTCTGCTCTTTATTTGAAATGTTACTGCATGCTGGGAAGGAGAAACAACGGAGACATCAAAGAGTTAGCAATCAGAGTTCTCATGAGATGCTTCCAAGAGCACATTATTTTAGCTTTACTCTTCACATTAACTTACTCCACAGGATTTTTAAGAGAAACATTACACGTAACTGAAACTCTTCTACTCTGTGAAAGAGCAATCTTTGAGCAGTTGATCTTTCCTCTGAGCACACCTGCCACTTACGTTGCTGGAACTGCTTGGTGATCTTTGGTTTCCCATGATTTCGCTCTCTGTTGTTTTGCTCACTTTTATCTGTTTCACTTTATTCCCCAAACACAAAGTGGAATTCCTGTCCACGCTGGAGCACTATCAGCTAACAGTACCGGTGCGGGTGAATGAGAGGGGCCAGTTCATGAGTTACACTGTGAAGCATTACAGGCCTGGTCGGCGGCGACGTGGACTGGACCAGGCTGAGCTGGGCCACACTGAGACCAGGCTTTTTTACAAACTCTCTGCCTACGGCAAGCACTTTCACCTGAGCCTGACACTTAACCCCATCCTGGTTTCTAAACATTTCACGGTAGAGTACTGGGGCAAAGACGGACTAGACTGGCAGCATTCAGTGGTCGATAACTGCCACTATGTTGGATACCTACTGGACCAATATAGCACTACAAAAGTGGCATTGAGCAACTGTAAGGGCTTGGTGAGTACTTAAAAACGGTCTTGTTTTTCGGTGTATGTGAACGTGCGATCTTTAGATAAACCAAAAGAGCCTTCTGATTTGTCCGGAATTTGTAATATTTGCAGCAAGCTGTTTTTCTCCAAAATACCTCAGGAAAAAGCACACTGTTTTCTGCATAAAAGAACAGATTGGAAATTGCACATTCAGGCAGGGATATGAAAGCGTGCTTTGCCAAAGACATGTGGAATATGCATTGCATTTTATTGCCCACATATCTAAAGATCTTCAGCTGAAGTGTTTACTTCCTCAAAGGGCCACATACTTGCTGACTTAGCCTTCTTGATGTGACTGATATGCTCTCCTTGCTGTTGGATGATTATTTCGAAACCACGTACATTGTTGCGGAGATACGCTGCTACTTTTAGCCTTCGAACTTTTAATCTTCATCTGGCAAAGAAATAGGTGAAGAAAGGACCCAAGCAGTGTCTATGGACTAAAATTACAAACGAGGCATTTGTTCCATCCAGTGGAGACATAACTAGTAATTATCATGACTTAGTTCTGTCTTTTTACTCGTTGCGCTGCATCACGCCTCGTAAACATAACACCGTGTCTGGATTTGTGATCGGAGAAATGACAAACAACAAGCACTACCCTTCACTGCTCAAAATTAACGTTTAAGTATATTAAGTAGCAGATTCTTTTAATAAGAAAACTTAACTTAACTTAAAGGCTGTGAGTGGTCAGCAGCAGACTGTTCTTGCAGAGGTAGAATTGCCTCTCTTTCTAGTCTCTGTGTACAGCCAGCATAGACTGCTCTGTCAGCTTCAGGAATCAGTCCTCCGTAAATGTGCTGAACACACTCCAATATTTGTGTTCAACTGTTCTGGAGCAGTGTTGGAAACACAACTTAACACTGATTTCTAGTCGTGTCCTCTTTTGGAAGCACAAACAAAATAGTTTCACTTTCACAACGACACACAGCGTCTCCAGAACATGGCGCCCGCAGCAACACTACAGCCAGAATAATAGCTCCTCCTTCTTTCTTTGCGTAACAATTGGGCGGTGTTATAAAAATCATCCCACTCTGTGACGTAGAGAAGTGGGGGCATGTTTAAGCAAGCCGTTTTAGGGATGCATAAGTCATAACCTTTATAAAGAATATCTCTTTGGTTTGTCTTTAGCCTTAAGTCTTTGCAACTTTAGGGATATTATCTATGCACTTGTAATACTCCAAAGAGAAAGGAAAACTTGAAATCGCATTATATGACCCCTTTAAAGCTGAGGGGTGTAATTTATGCACCACTACCATCACCAAACAGAATTCCAAAAGTATCCTGAACGCTCTGTTGTTGGTTGGACAAACAGATATTCCCATCCAAGACTGTGCTGGGAAGGTCAAGCAAGAAGAGCAATGTTTTGATAACACTCAATTGTATACATTTTTATGGGTAAATCAACCAAATGTTGGCATCCTTATCAGATAGGTCAGATAGGTGAAATTATTTTAACAATGAAAAGTTTCAATATCAATGTATTGCTTAGCAGTTTAACAGCAGAGCTTCAGGCCAGCGTCCAGAATGAGTCAGCACCTCTACATCACATTAATAAAGCTTAGGCAGCTTCAAGAAACTCATGCCTCATGTTTGACTAACACAAGAGAGAGAGAGAGCTTAAAAGGCTGCTGTTTTGCTGCCAGAGTTGTTATCTGTGTCCCTGTCTCTGTGTACACGGCTGCTTTTGCTCACTGTTAAAGTGACTGCTGAGTGACAGCAAAATATTAGCTTAGCTGTCTCTCCGCATTGGGCTTGAATCCCTCCTGCACCTGCAAGCCCTTTGCCAGCTGATTCCTATCTCACGCTGAGCATTTCATCTGGTGGAGACTTTGATGTTGCCTAACTAAAGCGCACTCCACACGGTTGCTGTGAAACGTGGCTTCCTGTGATGCAATGCGATTATCAAAATGTTAGATCGTGGCTCTGGCTAGGATAAACTAGTGTGACCCTGCAAATTGCCCTGACAACTCACCTCTGTAACTTCACTGCAGAAAGAATCAATTCATCGTTTTCCAAATGCATGTAAAGGTTAAAGTGTCCCTATTATGCCATTTTTTGGGCTACTGATTTGGAAATGCGATTCGAGTCATTTAGGCTGTGTAGAGTTGATTCTTTATTATAGGGACAATTATTTTATTTATCGTGCCCTTTCGGATTGAACTTTTTCAGATTCCTTACATTCACATACAGCTACATTACACAGTGGATGCAAGGCGATACTGGAAGTGGCATAATAGGGGCACTTTAAGTTCTTTGAGTAGCTTGTATATTGGCAAGCTTCAGTTTTGAAGTAGCATCCCCATCAGTGGAAGCTAGATTGCAGTCGTGCATGTTGTGTCTGTAACTTGATGAGAGACTGAGTGGAAAATTCCCAAGAGACCCGGCCCTGTGCAATTACCTTAAACTAGGGTGTTCTTGTGGGAGGACAGGCCTCAATATTGGATTCCACCCTTGTATCAGCAGCACCCTCGCATAAATCTATGAGAATTTAGAGTGGCTCTGCTGGTCCTGAGGCATTTCCTGCAGCCACGGTGTCTGCGTGCAAACACAAAACCTTCTCTCCAAATCTCAGTTTCAGGAGTTCAGTAAAGAGCAAGCCCGTGGAGATCTTTACCTGACTTCTCGGTTGGGTATTGCAAGAGATGAGGTAATGATGATTTAAAGAAGTTTCAATACGAGAGGTTTTTGAATTTTCGGAATGTGGAGAATTTCTAAAAAAATATTTACACTACACTTTCTCATCTTGTATAATAAATCTTTTTAATTTCTCCACAAATTCAGTTGTGATTTGTGCATAAAAATCAGAAATTTACATTTTATTTTACATTTGTGTTTATAGGTGAAAGTGCAGTAATTATGATAAAATCTCTCAAATGACATATATTTGGGTAGAATATTTGAGGATTATTAGAAAAGTAGGCATGCAGTTACATGTACTTGAAGCCATTTTCAGCCAAAGACATTATGCATGCTGCCCATTTTACATGACAACAGTTGTATTAGCCTAAAAATGCAAGATTGAAAATATAAAAAGGAAAGGAAGGAAAGGAAAGGATGTGACATGTGGCCAGGTATGGTTTCCCATACTAGGAATTTGTGCTCTGCATTTAACCCATCCAAGTGCACACACACACAGCAGTGAGAAGTGAACAACCACACACACACACACACACCCACTGTAATAAGTTATCGTCTCAGTGTAAACTAAGCACTCAATTACACTCAGTTCGCAATAAATAAATAACTAAACAAAAAAAATCTGTTCTCAATTTCTCTATTGGTGTAGTAACTGAATTTGAAAAAAGCTTACTTAAGATGGTTTAAGACTTCAGATCAGGCATCTATCTTATCATTTTGCATGTTTTAGGATAGGTATTTGCTATATTGATTACCATTTGTGTAACCACACAAATACTATGGCTAAACTATGGTTAGTTTAGAAAAACCATGGTTAATTTTGTGGTAACTATGGTTTGACTACACTAATCATGTTTTTTTGGCTTTATTTGTAGTAAACTATGGTTAATGTTTCGTAAGGCCTGTTATCTGACACCATCTTGAGTTTGATCTGTCCCAATGACTGGGCTCAAATGAAAACAAAAGCAACGCTTTTACAAACATATTATTCCACCTCTGCCGTTAAACCAAACAGATTACCAACACAAAAGCTTTAGGCAGCTGTAGTCCACAAGATATTTCAGACAGCTCTGCTTTATCAGGTCTGTAATATTAAGCTGTTCTCCACAATCCTCTTTTAGTCAGAATAAAGAACGGGACAGTTGTAATGATGCTAAAATGTTTTATTATGATTGTTGCGGCCAAAGGTACTGGCTCACCATACTTCATAAATTGAGATCTCTGCGTTGCTTCAGTCATTTTATTGAAACCAAAAATGGAAAAACAATCCTTTGAATGCCTCAGCAGTTTTCGCCGTGCATCACACAGCATACGGCTTATATCAACTGTGCTTTTGTTTTGCGTGTGCAGCGTTGGCTATTTCTTTGTAAAGATTTAATTGGTCTCATTGTGGAGTTTTACAGACTTGGAGAACATGCCAGCATTCTTTTTCTATAAACACATTTCTGAGGCTCTTTTTGAATTTATGTTAAATTGGGGGTGTTTAAGGGTGCAGGTCTGTGTGCTTTGGTTCCTGTCCCAGTAATTACAGTGTTGTTCTTTATGTAATTGGTGGTTTTTGAGTGATTTATCTCATTGATTTGTATTGTGGTGTGTTTTTGCGTTTGCTCGCAATGCTGAATGATATGAATGACTTGAAATAATATGAGTAATAGTTATCTGCATTCTGGTATGTATTTTAACAGCATGGATATATTTGTAGAGATGATAAGCATGTGATAGGGCCATTAAAACGCATGAATTTACAACCTTGTCCTTGACATTGCAGATGGAATATTTCAAACCTTGTCAATGAACAGATTTTCTTGCTTTTCCTGTGTGCTTTTTGTGTAACCTACAATTTTCTCTTTTCTTATCAAGCATGGTGTCATTACCACAGAGGACGAGCAATATTTAATAGAGCCATTACAAAATATATCCAGAAATTTCAGTGATGTCAACCACGAAGGACAACCACATGTTATTTATAAAAAGACTTCCATTCCTTCTCTGCAAGAGCCAAGCGAGGAGTTCAGCTGTGGTGTTTCAGGTTGGTAAACCTCCATTTGGCCACATCGTGACATAAACAGTTATAGATAGCAGTTTAGGAAATGATGGTCAGTGGTTCAGGTTTGGCTGTAAGTCTCTGCAAACAGCTTCGGCATAAACATGGAGTGAAGATCTACTCTAAAGTTCAGTCAACTGCTAATGAATCGCTTTTTGATAAAATAAAAACCGTGAACCGTTTTTGTTTCCCCCCAGACCTTACGATAAACAGGACTCGCAGCTACGATACCAATCCTGAAGCAAACACAACGGACGGCGACAGCTCGATGGGTGGCCACCGCCAGCGGCGTTCTGTCAGCTCTGAGCGCTTTGTGGAGACCCTGGTGGTGGCGGACAAAATGATGGTTGGCTACCACGGTCGCAAAGACATCGAGCACTACATCCTCTCCGTAATGAATATTGTAAGTTTGGTCCTGCTTGTCTCACGCGTGTTTGTGTCCGATGTGTGTTTCGTTCCTTTTTAAAGGGATAGTTCACCCTAGACTGAAAATTTGATGTTTATCTGCTTGCCCCCAGGACATTCAAGATCTAGGTGACTTTGTTTCTTCAGTAGAACACAAACAAACACAAAGATTTTTTTTTTACTTTTTTTTAACTGTTGTAGTCTGTCAGTCATATAATGACAGTCAATGGCAACCTAATGTTCCAAAAAATACACAGACGAAACCAAATTAAACCCTACGGCTTGTGACGATACATTGAGGTGTTAAGACACTAAATGGTCGGTCTTTGCAAAAAGAAATGAGCAGTATTTATAGAATCTTTTTAACCTCTTATACACCACGATCTCCTTCTCTCCTGATTTCATTTGCAACATCACTAATCAACGTCACTGATGAGGTATCTATGTATAGATATCTATGTGACCACTTCACGCGCTGGATGTTGTGAATGAAATCAGGAGAGAAGCAGATTGTGGTGTATGAGAGGTGAAAAATGTTAAAAATTCTGACTGAACACCTCAATGTATTGTCACGAGCCGCAGGGTTTGATCTAGTTTCGTCAGTGTATGTTTTTTTGACCACACTTGGACCGTGTGGTGCCCATTGACTTCCATTATATGACTGACAGACTTTGAGTTAAAAATCTTTGTGTTCTACTGAAGAAACAAAGTCACCTACATTTTGGATGCCCTGGGGGTCAGCAGATAAACATCACATATTTAAATTTTTGGTTGAACTATCCCTTTAAGGCTTCATGAGAAGAAATCAAACAGCATTTGGCTGACTTTGTGTCTTTTCTTCTTTTCTGGAGGTCAGGTTGCCAAACTTTACCGTGATGCCAGTCTTGGAAACGTTGTGAACATTATTGTAACCCGACTGATTGTTCTGACAGAGGATCAGGTGAGTGTGACAATTCTGTCATTGCTCAACTTATTACTTATCAACTTATTGACACAAATAATTTGAAAAATGTTCATGCTCTTTTGGACCCCATTAACTTTCATTATAATGACGAAAAACAATGAGAAACAATTTCATCTGTGTGTTCCACGGAAAAAAGAAAGTCATACACATTTAGAATGACATGAGGATGAGTAAACAATAAGGAGTTTTGGGTGAACTATCCTTTTTCTCATTTATTTCTTTTAATCAGGGACAATGCACATAAATAATACATTCAATATGCAGCACTGGCCCTTTTGGCAGGATGATGTTACAGACAAAAAACTATTAAAATCGAATATTAAAAACAGAATTACAGACTACCATACATTTGGTGTAATTCTTCAAGAATAAACAGTTTATAGTGTACAGCTGCATGTTGGTTTTGGTCATTGTATTTCAGTAGTACTTCTGAAGACTAAACTGGTGTGATATTTTCCCCATAGTCTCACGCACATGGACTCTGTTCATTGTTCTTGTCTTTCATCTGCATTAGCATTAAACGAGCGTGAGCTCAGAGTATTTTTAGAACCTAGAAACACACCTCACAGTAGTCTGCTGCTTTATTGCCCTGAAAAAGACAGATGGAATCATGAATCGTCTGACCACTTTTAAAGATAAAAGTTATTCGAACAGATATGCCTAGACATTGTCCCTGAGGGAAACTTTGTAAAAGATTTTACGTTAATGTCTTTAATGAGAGAGCCAGGGCGTTTGTCTATGTTTTTTTGTTCTTGGAAGAGTCAAATAACTCTTCCCAGACTGGGAAACCAACCAAACGATCCAACTAGCTCTAAGATGATGTCATAAAAACTACAATTCACATTGTACCAGCCAAATAATATATAATATATTAAATACAATATATACACTTAGCACGCCGAAGCATCGTTTGTCGTATCGTGACTTGTCAACTCGCTGTGGATCAGATGTTGTCGCATTGATACGTTGCATTGTTTTTTTTATGTTCCAGCCCAATTTGGAGATAAACCACCATGCAGACAAATCTCTAGACAGCTTCTGTAAATGGCAGAAATCCATTCTTTCTCATCAGGGAGATGGAAACAGTATCCCAGAGAATGGGATCGCCCATCACGACAATGCTGTTCTCATCACAAGGTCGGTTACTATTATTTCCATCTGATTTCTGGAGTTCTTCATGGTTGAGGTTGGGGATATGGTTAGGATTGGATTTGTTTGAAAGTAATGTTGTTTCAGGGCCAAGATGTTGATTCAGGAACACTTCATTTGTGTGATTGACGACAAGTAAACTTTACTTTAAAGACCAATTCTTACTATTAACTTGCATACACATCACTAGCACACTGGATGTTTATTAGTACTTAAAGTGTATATCAATGCCTTTTTCTGCATGATCCCTAATCCTACCCCATACTTAAACTCAACAACTACCTTATTAACTATTAATAATTAATAAGGCTTAAGGCTTTAAGTACTAATAAAGATCTAATGTGTTAGTGATATGCTTCATTATTACTAATAAATGGCTAATATTATGTATAATAATAAGCAACTAGTTAATAAAATGTTTCCAGATAAGCATATATATTCAATGCTTAGTAGTTTTTTTAATAGTTACCATTCCCCAACCTACTGATTATAGCATTAGTTAACTATTTAAGAACTTTTGTTTAAACTACCAGTATGCCCTTGAATTGTGTAACCCAAAAAACTAAATCTTTATTTTTATTGACTTGAGTCAGTCAGTCTGTGTTTGCCCTTCTGGAGTCCCTGCCTTAATTCGTTATGTTTATCGAGGAGCTCAAAAACGTCTTACAGTAGTCATTTCAGTGATTAGTTTGTGGGCGATCAATTCACTAAACTGTGGACAGCTCTGTGATTTTAACGTTTTTTTTACCAACTTCCTCAATTCAGCTTGAATTAGAGAAGAAAGGCTTGTTTTAGGCTTTGACAGCTTGTACTGGAAGCGTATGTTGGGTGGGTCGTTTACAACTGTGACTAAACTGGTTATTAATGTCATTGTTAATTGGTGTTTACGGATGCACGGCTGTGTGGTTTGGACAGGTGTGAGCCTTGACACTGTCAGCCGATACTGTACACGTCACCTCTTGAGCAGAGGTTATTGGATATTTCTGTTTAAACACACATCATTTGTTTAACTTAGCATTTTTGCTAAACGTGTGGAGCCCAAACAACTTTTTGAAGCGATTGAAATGGGTGGTGCGACTGATGCTAGTCTATAGAAAGTTTCATTTTAAGTTTATTCCTTCAGAACAGACACAGATCTGCCAAAGTAAGCTAGGCGGTAAACAACTAGCCGTTGTCCTGCTAATTTCTGGCAGACTGATTTTGAGTCTGGCAAACAAACCCCGCTAGTTTGCTGCTATAAATGGATTTCACTCTGAATTAAGGGCAGCTTTAAACTTTAGGCGGAGAATTTTCCTTTCAGAAAGAGAGGAAAACCTTTGTGTAACGCTAAATTTGTTGGAGGAATTGACATTTCATATTTCAGTTAAATATAAATTACTCCAAAGCTCATATTGTATTCTTTGGATCAGCAGCTGTTGTTTTAAGAGATCTGTTCTGATTGTTTGAGGCTTTACTCAAGAAACGAACAATAGTTTAAGTCAAACAGTGGATAGCTATTATATCCCAAGCCAAAAATGTTCATTAGATCTGTATATAGAGACATACAGATTTTTTGGCATCTCCAAATCAATTTGATTTGGGATTTCTTGGTAGCACTTTAGAACACTTGCTAACTATTAACTATGGCTTTTCCCTGAATAAATTTCTAATTTGCTGCTTATTTATTAATAGTTAGTAGGTAGTTGTTAAGTTTAGGTATGGGTAGGATTAGGCATTAATATGTGCTAAATTAAGCACTCATAAATGGCTAATGTTCTAGTAATATGCATTCAAGCAGTTAAGAGACCCTAGTGTTAACATTTTTGACTCTGAATAGAAAAAAACATGATTACAAACTTGCAGTTAGTTTGAAAAGTTCATACTAAGAAAGAAATGGTAACATTTGTTAACTTTAGTTAATGTATACAGTGATCCCTCGTTTATCGCGGTAGATGCGTTCCAGACCTGGCCGCGATAGGTGAAAATCTGCGAAGTAGGGA